>OY982561.1:2399167-2680907 GCA_963859945.1 Euplagia quadripunctaria | reverse complement strand
AGACGGTATCAAAGGCAAGAAAGAAAATTAGAAAGGTCCAAAAATATATCATTAACCTTAGAACTCCTGTCAAGCTGCCTCACTATAGTTTCTGTGAGTTCAACTATAGCATCTTCAGATGAGTCACCTTGTCTAAAGCCAAACTGTGTTTTTGCGATAAGATGGTTGGTTTCTAGATAATTTATTGGTCTTTTATTAAGGATCTTTTCTAATATTTTCGAAATGGTAGTGAGAACAGATATTGGCCTATAATCAGTGATACCGTCTTTTTCCCCGCTCTTGAAAATTGGACTTATCAGGGCTCTCTTTAAAACATCCGGAAAGATGCCAGTTTTTAAACATAGGTTACACACATGGGTTATATGGGGAATGAGAATGTGTCTTGTAGATTTAATTACAGCGGTAGGTATATTGTCAATACCAACAGCTGAATCGTTACGCATGCCGACAATAATCGCTTCAATTTCGGACTCATCTGTATGTAACAAACCCATGGAATTACCTAAGGGATTCCGCTGTAGGTTATAATGCGGGGGCGGAGTAAAGTGTGTTTGTTGTATTTTCTGGGCTAGTTCACCGCCAATATTAGCAAAAAAAAAATTATTTATCCGATTCAAAGACAGTTGCTGATTTTCGCATATATTTAGTAACTCGAGTGGTGGTTGGGTAGATCGTTTCATACTAGTGATCTTTTGTATCGTTTGCCACATACCCTTAGGGTTGTTTTTATTTTTAATTAAATCGGCTTTCTCATTGACGGTGACGTACACATCTAAGCAAGCCCGGTGTAATCCAGGGCTTGATACATCTTTTCCGGTTAGAAGTTATTACTACTCTTGAGTTATTGTGAATTGCATTAGAAATTAAATTAATTAACGTTTGTGTAGAAAGGATCGCGTCTGCAGTAGAATAAACTGAAGTATAGTCTAACTGTGATAATTCCGTAACTAGCTTAGGGTAATTAATGCGGGTATAAGTTCTTGCGTCATTGCGATATAATAATTGGGGATATGTAGAAAAAACAACAGGTGCATGGTCGGTTATATAAGAATCTAGAACAAAAGTAGTTGATTTTTTGTCAGAACGCAACATAACATGATCGAGACAGCTGTCCTTTCGCGTGGATAAGAGGTGACCAGGGAGAAGACCATGAGATGCTGTTAATTCTAAGTATTTGTCAGATGACAGTGGACAGTGGGTCATTTTTATTTGGTGATATATTAATATTTAGGTCCCCTATTAACGCCACCGTTTTAATCAAGGATAAAGATGTTAGAATTTGATCTAGACTTTCTGTAAATTTGTCAATCGTTCTGTAGGAAGGAGAGCGATAAATAGTAACAACTGCTAATTCGAGACCGCATTCAATTACCAGACAATTTCCATTCTGAAATCGGGGTTCCTTAACACTGTGGCGAATATTCGAACGCACATAGACGACTACACCATCGTTTTGATTTAAGAAACTCGATCGGTAAGAAGTATATCCTTGTATTTTAGGCACCTTATGTGTTTTGCTTAACCAATATTCAGTAAGAACTAATATGTGGAGTTCAATGCTTATTCGTGACAGCAATACAGAAAGGGCACCAAAGTTACAATTAATACTTCGGATATTTAGATGTAAAATAGTTGTACGTTGTTTGGATTTGCAGATGTGTATATTTAGGTTTTTAGGATGGCAAACCATTGATTAAGACACTGTGAATGTGTCAATGTCTAAGGATATATCTTTTAATGAAGACATAATTGAATGCGTTCGTAGAAAACGGGTGTGAGACCTACTGATGGTATTACATTGTATTTACACGGCTCGTAAAACAAGTGTCTATAATATGATATTATTAAGAGTGGCATCAGAAAGTATTCATTTGTCATAAGAATGTACTTCAAATTAAATGGTAATAAAAGTATGAGTACTAGATATAAATGTATGATAATGCAAGTTAGCGAGTTTTAAGAACTTTATAAGATAATAATATTATGTATATCGTGTGGTGGTTGTGGATTAGTGTGTGGGTAGTTTGAGGTAGGTGGCTATGTTTTATGAGTGTGTGTATAAATTTTATATAGTTAAAATGATCTTTTAAATAACTTAAAAGTAAATAAGAATTATAAATGATTTTTATGCAGTTCATTATAAAAACAAAGAAAAATAATTGATATAACATTTCAGAATCTAGTCAGTCCGATGCACTTTCTTTATTGTCCTTTATTTTGTGTAAGTCCGTCTCTGTATTAATTCGGATCTGAGGAGCCCCAACTTGTTTACGCATATTTCTTGCCGTTAGTTACCCAACAAAAACTGTACACCAGTTGTTTGGCCAGTTCTCTGGCTTGAAAAAACGGGATTTTTTGTTTTAGCTGACAAGTTTACAAGGTAGTAGGTACCTGTAGTGTACGTCATTGTACCTTTAATGAAATCCAGTGTACTTCTTATAATAAAATAAATACTTATATTAAAATATAAATCGTACTTCGTATAAATCGATGAAAGCCGACTGCACGCACGAAAAAGCATGACTCATTGTCACGTTCCGCCTGAGCCGAGCGTGCAAGCAAGAGCGCGGAACAAGCGACAGAGAGGCCCACTCAGCCTAAGCGTTCGTTTATTGACATAAGATTTGATTTCAGTTTATTTCTATAACTAATTGTTCGTGATTATATTTAAACAAATCATTTAAATTAAATTTGGAAAAACTAAATAATATTTAAAAATTAAAAATTAATGTTTTTAACCAGTTTTAAAAATATTGTGTTTTCTTATGACGTTATCACGTAAAATTATCGTCCGTAAACCGACTTTACAGGCAACCAATATTTTTTTCTGTGAGATGCTTATTTCACAATTATTTTTTAGTATCATTAGTAAATAAAATTAATAAAAATGTTTTAATACCAAAGTTGTTTAAATAGGAACAAGTTTAATTTATAAAATATCCATAAAGGACTAACTAAAAAGTTGGTTCGTTGAAAAAGAAACATAGGTGATCCGTTTCAATTGATCAGTTCAGTTGGTTCGTTTGGAATATTTTTTCCCAAAATAAAATATATGACCAATTGTAACCAAACTGAAAGAGTCCAGACTGGAAAAAAACCCTTCATCGAGTTCCAATCTGCCAGTTGCCAAAACCAGTTGGTCGGAATGGAAGGACAGTTCATTATCTGTGGTAAACGCGCGCGTCTCTGCTTCCCCTTTGCTACGTTCCTAAAAACCGATAGTAGCTCAAAAAATTGTCTCACCCGGTACCCCTTTGGCGCCAATGTTCGACGAATTGCCGTAGGTAACCAATACAGGCGCATGGAGGGTTCCGTAAAATATTTTTATCATATGATGTAACTAAAAATTTACGGTTTTCGCAATTTTTTCTTTATCTGTGCTATAAGACGTTGCTTCGTACCAAATTTCAAGATTCTGAGTTCACGGGAAGTACCCTGTAGGTTTTGATTCCCTTGCGAGTGTCGAAAATTTATATAGCATAAACGGCTGCATCTTTTGATTGCGTTGGCTTAGAAGTTTGATTTTTTCACAGCTCCAAGGGACAGTAGACCAGAGTATTTGATATAAATTCCAGCTTGATACCTCCACGCGTTTCTGAGATTAAGGGCCTTGACAGACAGACAGACGGACGAACAACAAAGTGGTAAGGGTTCCATTTTTTCCTTTCGAGGTACGGAACCCTAAAAAACAAAAATCAATAGCTTAATTCCATGAAGAAGATTTTGCTTTTCATCTTTTTGGTCTCAATAAAATCCCCTGGTTGGTAAGGCTTTAGTATGTCTATATCACGGTTTTTTGAAGTGAAAACTTCTTTAGGCACGTTTGTGCGCTTTTGCTATGGGGAAAAAGCACTGAACTCACGCTAATAATACATATATAGATCCACTAGAGAGCGCTAATCTAAACATTGATTTCTGTCAGCTCCTTATTAATTAATGTAGCTACAAGTACACGGCAGGCTCGACTTATCGTACCTATATTCAGTGAGATGTCGGCCGGGCCGCAGGTAAGCATCCGCGAGAGTAAGCATCCAACTAGGATGCTTACTCTCGCACTGCGTCGCGACATCCGTTCGTATCTAGACTATCGAATTATTATATTAGTACCTAGCCTAGATTTATTTCTTCACAAAAATATGCTAATAGGCATATAACTTACTGGTAATTAAATATTCAGATTAATTAATTATTTAAAAAAGCCAACCCTAGGTGATGATATAATTGTAATTAATTAGCGCTGTGCGATCTGA
The DNA here is from genome assembly GCA_963859945.1 of Euplagia quadripunctaria. Classification (NCBI taxonomy): domain Eukaryota; kingdom Metazoa; phylum Arthropoda; class Insecta; order Lepidoptera; family Erebidae; genus Euplagia; species Euplagia quadripunctaria. The sequence continues at coordinate 2,676,657 of OY982561.1, read as the reverse complement.
ATTGCAACTTTATTATGTCGGAACAAGAATCGCTATTTATTTAGATGATTTGACGGAGTGAACCTTCTATACCTGTACTATTATATATTCTGTGGTAATGTGACCTCAAAGATATTTGAAATACTATAATAATATGAATATTTATGTATGTACATGCCAAATGGAGATCAATAAAAATAATGATAGCTAAGACTGCAAATAAAATAGCTTACAGATACCGGCACGAGTCGTGAGCACAAATTTTCTAAAATAAACTAGTTAAAAAGTTGTCACTCTACCGGGGCTCCCAGGAATTTCCTTTCTAGGGTACATGTGATTCCCCGGCATTAGGACCCCCGTGACAGGGCACCGTGTGGTTTTAGTCATACCACCTTGCCGTTGACCCCGGTGAGGTGATGACCCGTGGGGGTTTCCACAGGAAAAAAAGAAGTTAAAAAGTTGTCATACGGTATACCCAATAGACGACGAGTATCGACTGATGAACCAATCACGTGCAGCGTCAGCGTGATCGTCGTCATATGTGGTTAGGTACAGTTACCGGCATGACTAGCATGCTGGTAACTGTACCTAACCTTTATTTTTATTTTATTTTCTAATAGCTTATAGGTTATATATATGTTGTCATATATATGCTGAGAAAAAAAAAATTACGAAGTTATTAGCTTTTTACATTTGAATGCAAAAAAACTAGAGTACGCAGCTATAATCTTTTATATCCAACTATTCTCTTTTTCCTATCTGTATATACCATACATTCAATTTAATAATTGTAAATTGTCAAACGCTGACGTGAAAATATTAAAATAACACCGCCCTCGCTATCTATTTATTTATAGAGTTGGATTACAAGCTGCTCCTAGAACAACCGTCGGCAGAACAGTTCACTTCCCACATCCTGAACATCATAAAGCCAGAGAACGTGGGCATCGTGACCAAGTTCCTGCGGAGCCTCCCACCCACCTTCAAGACCCCCGTGTCTGTCAACACTGTGTACACGAAATGGCTCACCAAACATTTCTTTAGCGTAAGTAGAAATTTATACTACCAATAGCCAATTCACCCGGTGGTAGAAAGTTCGCCGAGAGAGCCAGTATTCTAATTTTTAAACTTTCGCGGTCCATGATTACCTATATAATTATGTTGATGAGAATTCACGCGATCGCAGTCAGCCTGTGACCACGGCCAGTGCAACCTAGTCGAAACGTCAGGCAAATCAATGGTATGTGTAATACCTTTTAAATACATGATCACTTTAATTCCCGACAATGGGACACGGCACGTCACTATGGCCAGTACGGTTAAATCTTTATATCAGATTCTAAGAATATCAAACTGAGATTTCCATCCTAAAAATATTTTTTCGGTCAATTGATCTATCGGTCTAGACCCTTCTATATCAGCAGCCCGTCACGTTTATATTGAATGTCCCTCAGTCACATGGATCGACGACCTGCGGAGGGTTAGACTGGACGCGGAAGGCCTCCACGTCGGAGGACCGGGTGCTGTGGCGCACGTTGGGAGATGCCTATGTCCAGTGAACTACAATAATTTCTTACAATCAAAAATAGGTTGAATGTAATTTTAAAAACATCCCTTCTACTTCTTAATGTAGAATGAAGAGGTGTCCATAAATTACGTCACACGAATTTCATGGTTTTTGGACCCCCCTGTCCTGTTGGAATTTTACACACAGAACTGAACAGAGCATTTCTAAAATTATTATTATTTTTTTTTTTGTAGTCTTTCGCTTACAGGTAATGTGTTTAATACTTTAGATTTTGACATGTGACGTAAGCTTATGATCCCCTCCACCTCTTGTCACTCAATGCCACACTTCGTTGACCCGCTCCCCCCCTGAACGTGTGTCGTAATTTATGGATGGCCCTTTATTATTCTCAGAATTACATACACAAACATACATTCAAACCTGTATCCCCGAAGGGATAGACAGAGGTGTATTTAACACCCACATTTTACCTTTCGCTTCCCTCATGTAATAGGGGGCAAGCCTATGGCCGTCAACCGAGCACCTTGGGAACCAAAAATGGGAAAATTGAATTAAAAAACAAAGAAAAGAAGGCAATGGAAGGAAAGGGATACTTAGGGGCCTAGGTGTAACTAAAAAAAAAACATTCTTAAAACATTTTTTGATATGAAAAATATATAGATATGAATCGTTCTCAGGTACCGGTGAACGCTCCCAGCAAGAAGTGGATGCAGCAATACCGCCAGTGCGCGAGCTACTTCAACAAGCTGACCAAGGAGGACTTGGTGCAGTTCGTGGCCGACACCTGCTTCACTGATGAAGCTATCGAACGGTTACTATGTTGTTTCAATTATATTCCTAATTTTTTTTAATGATGAAATATAAAAAAAGGAATATTGGAGCTCCGTCGTAACAAACTAATTGAATTTCGACAGCAATTGTTGTGTAGGATACAGATTAAAATTTCTTAATCGTAGTATCAGGTACGGGTTCTCAGACTTTTTTAGATTGTTAATGTCAATTTAATCTGTATTTCTCGTATTCTGAAGGCATTCACAAATTTTGGAGAACTAGTATTTTTGAAGACTTCTTTAGCGGCGTTGTACACTTTTTGGGATGGGTAAAAAATGTTAAACTCAGGACACGTGACCTGATCGAAAATTCGTAAGACGGAGCCGAGTTTCTTATATTTAAAAAAATATAACATTCGAAATTCAAACATTTATGAGCGGCCAGGAGCGCAGAACTTCCAGTGTACCCTATGTATACATTTAGATATGTTATTACCTACTTTTTATTTTTCACCTAATTATATATATACAGATGTGTGTGTATGTATATGCAAATACATTGTGAAGTTATGTTTTCACTTCGGACGTGCAGTCCTACGACTGACTGTTTTTTATTGTGTAGTGGAATAGGAGTTTGTATTCCAACACACCTGATGGAATTGATGATGAAGACGAAGATGGTACACGCCTATTTATTTATTTTATGGTGATTAAAACCTAATATATTTAAACGAGTTGACATTCATTTCTAGAGAAAGGAATGTTTTTTTTGCAATACCATGGTGCTTGGAGATAATTCAAATTCAATATCTTTATTTCATAAAATTGTTCATCAATTATTTGAAATGGTCTATTTAAAAAATAATTATCACAATTAAGAATTATAGATCAACTGATGTGTATGTACTTATGTGTATATGTGTGCGTGCCTGCATATACGTCGGGAGCGTTGCAAATTGATGACAGTAATAAATGAGCTTCCGATCCAGACCGTTGTTTACTTTCTGCGAGTCAAGTATATATCATCAACACACACAGAGTCACCGCAGCAACAATAATAATAACATTCAACTTATTTCCACTTCGCGAGAAATGTTCAGAAATCTTTTTTTAAATTTTCATTCTTGTTCGTTAAACATAAGTTAAAATTAGTGTTACATATAAATGAAGCTTATTTTTTTCTATGTTACCATATACCAACACATATTTTTAGATATTTTTTTTACAGGGTTCCGGCCGGTACACGCAACCTGATGATAATGCAAGCCGTTGACTACTGTCAGCAGGAACAGGAAAACGACTTCAAGTTTAACAAAAAGTATGTAAAATAATATAATACTTAATGACGAATGCGATTAGTTAGTGACTGAGCGGTCGTCAGCAGAGTTCATATACTTCTTACAATCACTTTTACTTTTTACTATTTCTGAGCGAGTGCACCAGCGGTACCGTTTGGAGGGTCCGTACAATCGATTCCGCCCACGAGAGTTTCTAGGCAACCAATCAGAATGCGTGGCTGCTTTCGAGAGTTAACGCCGAATCGTACACATTCCGTTGTTGATTTGCGTCAAGAGCGGACGTATGATGCTTTTAAGTATTTAAGGGCTTGTTCGAAGTACGCGGTATGCATACGCCAAACTATAATATCACAAGCAGTAATACAAGTGTTTGTCGTAGTGAACAGACGTGGGCTCAGGTCGGGCAGGAGCTGACGCGCTGGGCGCGCTTCCTCGAGAACTTCCACTCCACCACTATACAGAACCTCATCGACAACAGCAGCGTGCCCAGGAATGAGATATGGCCGTGAGTTACACATCTTAGAATAAGATACCACTGAGTGATACATGTGATTTCAGCTGACATTTTTACTTTTTCTTTTACGTGTGGCCAGTTGGTGTACTTGTCCTAGTGGCTTCTCCAACCACAGGACATATTGTACATACGGGTACGCGACCTCGACCTCTTCGAGCTACAACAGTCTCAGTCCCGTTCCTCACCGGAGACCTGTTGTATCTCCTACCCTAGCTTCTTTTCCGTCTTTCCCTTCTTAAAACGATAATATTCCCAAGGAGTTTTGGCATCAAGCAGGTGGTCGGCCATAAGAAGAATCAGCCAAAACCTTGTGTAGTATGAGTAAAACATATTGCGCTGATTTCAAATAAAATTGGAACAAGACTACATTTTTAAGTTTGCTTTAAAATGTAGTCTTGTCCCAATTTTATTGATTAACAATTGACAAAAAGGTAATTCTCTTAACTTATTATAATATAATTGTTTCTACAAATTAATTATTTCAATTTAATTTTTAACTTACTCTTAAATATTCCTTACAAAATAATTTATTACCAGTTACGATATTTTCTTATCTTATGGTTTATTAAAGCCAACCGAAATTGGTTCGAACTGAAACCGCTTCTTTTTGGTTTTCAACCGAACCTACTGCTTATCATACTATATCATATCATATATGCTATAGAATCACCGCAAACACAATTAAAAAAAATTACACGGCTAAACGGCAGAACTGACTTTGATAATTTTTTTGAAATGGATGAACATTGTTACCGTCATTGAATATTTAAAAATCCTCATACGGGGGATGTCACAGAAGACTGTTTATCAATACCATTTCATGTATAGAGATGTCCTATTATGTATATTATATTTGTAAAAAATGCCAAGTAAAAAGCGAACATGTATAAAATATCGCATATGTCAGGGTCGTGCTACATAGCGCTTTACCATCTCTGTCTACCATGAAGGGGAACAGGGCGTGAACTCATATATGTATGTAGATGAGTGTATAACTTTCAGTGAAATAGAGAAAAGTCACGGCGAGCCCTCGGCCATAGTGTCGTGCGTGAGCAGGCTCGTGATGGCGGGCGACGTGCGCGCCGCGCCGCTGGGCACGCTGCTGCAGTGCCTGCACGTGGACGCGGACCCGCAGCGCGTGTTCCAACACATCGTCGCGCACATGCTGCACGACGCCGAGTGAGGCCGCACCTGATTACTTGATGACTAGTCATTCTCCCACTGTGCCGCTCCCTAAGGGTTGTAATAACCAAAAATAGGGATGTTCAAAAATTTTCGAAATAGCTTTTATTTTATAACTAAGCCCTTATTTAACGCAAAAAAATAATATTCTTTTGAAAAGGAATTTAATTGAAGAGAAAAAAATTAAGTTACTTTTAAAATTCCCCACTAAAACACTCCCATCGCATTTGATTACATCATTATACTGAGTAGGAGATCAACTGACGGCTGTTAACTTGTTCATCGGTTAATGACGTATTTGAACTGGTTGGCGTTTGTAGTCCTATGAAAATAGTTATTATTTAAGCTTTTTCAATAAATTTTAATAAATTTATTATAGCTTTTTAAATTAAAAACTTGTGGTTTAAGGTTCCAACGTCACAATTAATCATTTAGTTTTAAAATAACATAAGTTTGTGATCAGTATTTTTTTTTAATCCAATTTTTAAAAACCGCATTGATGGTCATAAGATCTTAAGAAAGTAATAGTAATACTGTAATAGTATCGATATGCCTCTAAACGACTTTGGGCTTGCCGACTTCAACTATAGAATATTTAAACTTAGAGAGACTTACACAACTTTAATTTATCATAGCGCTGCAAATACCCTATGCACTCGCCTCACTCAATACCACAAGGATGGGGTGAAATTCTCCGAAGAGTTACTGGAGAGCACTCTTCAGAAGGCCACAGCGTTCGGTCTACCTCCACACAAACAGATCGGCCTGCTGTCGCTCAGCCAACGGGCGAGGCTGCACGATAGCGATGACATGATGAAGATTGCGGAATTCTCTGCGGAACTGTTCCGCAACGAGTGGGGAAATTCTAAGCACAAGGACTACGCCAATGAATTAACAGGTGAGTTAGACCAACTCTGTACACTATAAATCGAATAATAATCTAATTATAAACTTAAAGGTTGCGTCAGACAGTGGACGTGGCGGAACGGCGACTGAGCCAGGGTACCCGTGGCAGGGGAGTTGACAAACCCTGACAATGTCGGCAGTCCACAGTGTTTCGATGCCGCTGTCTTTGCGCGATGCAGGACCAGTAGTTGTAGACGTTGGACTTATCTTCGCTAGATGAAATTAAAGCATGTTTTCCTGTATGTGGATGTCACCACAGTTTAAAAAAACACGGTAGATACTAGTACGGAATACATCGTACGAAACCACAACGCGAGTTCCACTCGCACTTGGCCGGTTTTTTTACATTAAGTATTGACGTCATCCCAATCTTTGACGCAAAAATGCAATCTTACTGAAAATTTTTACTGACCTTTTATATTTAAATATAGGATCACATTTAATGAGCGAGGAAGGAAGACGAGAGGCGTTCACCAAATTTCTGATGTTATCGGACACTTGGCAGCAGAAGAAGGTGTTGGTAGATGTACTCAACTGCTGGCCTCCCACTAGAAACAGGTTGGTTACAGCAATTTACTATTGTTGCTTCAAATATCAAATTGTACGTCACACATAAGACGTGACGTATATGAAGTTAGTATCATGCGCGCGTTCCCCTGTTCCCTATTGCGCCCTGGTGACTCTCTTCACCAGTAGAGACACATCACTACGCTAGAAGTGTTGATTAGAGTGTCTTTTGTCTTATTTATAAAATTGAGGGGTATAGTTTCAAAAACCGCAAAGTCCATTTTTTACATGTAACAATCTTCTTATTGTCCAGGCATCACTATTTCTCGCTTGTAAAGCATTATAACTTTATAAATAAAATGTAGAAGCAATCATTTTTTAACAATACATACAAGTACAATTATTACAAAAATACTACAATAAATAGAAAAAAAAATTCAATTTCCCGATTTTTTTTTATATTATAGGGGCAAACGAGCAGACGGGTCACCTGATAATACTTTTGAAGGCCTTTCTAATTATAAATTAATCAGGTGATTCGAACTATCTGAACTAATATAAGAATATGAAATCATTGTGTGTGTCTATTTATTCATTTTTCATTACCTAACCCCTGAACCGATTGCAATGAAATTGGATAAAAGTAGCCTAAAATGTGGACCATGGACACAAAGTGTGCACTGTGGACTGTGTGTAAATATATTTTGTATTACAGTGACTCAAAGAGCTTACACTGCGAATACCTAAAGTCTTTCCTCAACAACACTGGCGATCAGAAGGAAAGCCTGGTCCTCATTAAGCTCCTATTGAGGCGGCCTATCCTTGTCGACGAGGTAAGAAGTATCCGCATTCAAAACTCATTTCTTATTTATTTTCTTTGCTGTACTGACACATGGGTTGCGTTTGTTTGAACGACTATCCTACTAAGTGGGTTTATAATGGCAAAATATCTGCAAACATTTATTTTTGTCTGTCTGTTTGTTTCGGCTAATCTCCTAAACGGTTAATTTTCACGGGACTTTCACTGTCAGATAGCTGATGTTAGGTGTAACTTACTTTTATCTTCTGAATAGAATTAGGGTTCCACGTAAAAAAATATACATGGGCACAGCTACTTCGTAACAGTTACGTCACTCCCATACAATACCTACGCTAATATAAATAATAATACCTGGGGTTAAACTGCAACTAAAAAATATATCTTGTGCACACACTTATCGAAAGTTGTTAAGTTGTTTGCGCGTCTCGCGCAATACCCAACGGTCTAGGGTTGAACAAGACGATGATTATATGAGAACTAGCAACCCGCCCCGACTTCAAACGGGTAGCAGAGACATCTTCAACAGTCATCATCATATTTCAACCAATTTACACAAAACCTTAACAAATTATACACTTAAACCTTCCTCATGAATCGCTGTATCTATTTTTAAAAACCGCATGAAAACCCGTTCAGTAGTTTTTGAGTTAATCGCGAACAGACTAGACAGACAGACGGACAGACGTGACGGGGGACTTTGTTTTATAATATGCAGTGAAGACTAGAAATAATTAAATGGTTTATTTATTTGATAATCAAATATATGAGTGTTAAGTTTCATAAAATGATAAATACATTTGTTCCCTCTCTAAAATTTTATTTTTAATAAGTAATTCAAATATTCTGAAGCCTTTCGAAAGTAATGTGTACAGTATCAAAATTTAACTATGGTGATGGTAATTTAACTAAAACAAATTATTCAATACAATTACGAACACGGTTGCGACTAAAAAGATGAGTAAACGTCATAAAAAGCTAACACTCTTACCCCTTAAAAAAAGTGACGCCCAGAGATGAAAATGTCGTATTGTTGTCTAGAATTATAATTCTTAACATTTTTACTATTACGCGATATCTATTTGGCTCAAATAATTATTATTAGTAAATAAGGAATATTTATCTATACTAATATTATAAAGAGGAAAGATTTGTTTATTTGTTTGTTACGATTTAACTCAAAAACTACTCGACCGATTTTAAAAATTCTTTCACCGTTAGAAAGCTACATCTTCACCGAGTAACATAGGCTATATTTATTTACAGAAATAATTAGGGATCCCTACTAAAACTTGAATAATGTGACCCAAGGTATAAAAAAAATTGTCATAAAATGTCTCTCATCGCATGCGCTGCGAAAACTATTGATGATAGAACAAAACAATGTACTACAATATTAAAGAACATATCAATATCTATAAAAAAGTCCGCGATAGCATATGCCTATCTCCGACGGATAACTCACAATAACTGCTTTTACTATTAAAATTTTAGATTAAATAGAATGTTTTTTGCGAAGCTTATTTAACCCATATGGTATTAATTTATATCTAAATAAATATGTTTGTTAGAACAGAAATTTAATATAGAATATTTGTTCCCTTAACTCTATATAGTTTAAACGAATATCTTAGAAGATACCGCAATATAAAAATATTCGCGCGACAAAATAATTACGCGCGCGGCAATCATTTGGTCCGGCCGTCGTACGTGGGTATTCTGGCCTCCGGGAAATTCAAATTCAAAATATTTATTAGTAAGAGAGTTTTACTGTATATTTAATAGTAAGAGATACCTATAGTAATCCTCACTTTAATATAATCTAAACTAATCTATACTAATATTATAAAGAGGAAAGATTTGATTGTTTGTTTGTTTGCATTGAATAGGCTCCGAAACTACTGAACCGATTTGAAAAATGATTTTACTGTTGGGAAGCTACACTATCTCCGGGTGACATAGGCTATATCATATTTTCAAAAAATTAGGGATCCTTACTAAAACTCCAATAATAATGTAACCCAAGGTGTAAAAAAATTCTGCTACCCGTGCGAAGCCGGGGCGCATTGCTAGTTTATTAATAACATGACTTTTATTATTGCCACGCGGCGATGGCGCCAATGGCGAATAAAGAATAAATACCTTAAGCATTTTTAATTAGGTATATTAATAGTCAGTAATAACATTTATTTAGTATTAAACTTACATTTCTTCTTCTTTCGGCAATTTAAAAATAACCAACATTCATTGGTTCTGTCTTTTACACCCGTCCACTGCAGAATAATTACGTTATTTTAGAATTTTCCTTTTAATATTCCTATATATACCTTTCATGCGATCGCTCAGGTAAGCGTGTGACGTCGTATATAAAACGCGACCGAGAGAGTGATGTAGCTCTGCCAAAACTGATAATCAATAATTATCGAAATCGATCTGATCTACCTATAGATTTTCTAAACTTACAATGAACTAATTTGCTTGAGATTTGAGATAATAAACCTTACATATTTTTGTTTTAGGAAATCGATTTTCTTACCCAGGATGTCCGAGATGAGTCCGTGCTCAATGCTATTTGGGTGATGTTGCTAAGCAAAAGTGATCATGCTAAGGAGAATATATTGACCCTAATAGATGAGCATAAGGTAGGTCTACACACCTATCTAACTGCTATTAGTGTTTTATGGTTAAGTGCCCATTGACAAGTGGGGTTATATTAATTATATTATTATTGGCATTATTATTTTTATTTTATATAATTCTGGACGAGGTTTATGCAGAGGCATGAATCTGTAAAAGTTGGGTGTAATTTCTATCCTGATCGCTGACTCTGGCACTAACTGGCATAAAAATAAATGAAATTATCTAAATATTTTTTAAAGTTAAACTTAGTTAGTTTAACTTTAAAAAATATTTAGATAATTTCATTTATTTTTATGGATAAGTCATGCTTGCCTAAACATTTGATTATTAGGGATATTCTGAAACGTTTTTTTTTTTTTTTTGGTATAGGGGGCAAACGAGCAGACGGGTCACCTTATGGTAAATGACTCCCGCGGCCCATGGGCACCTGTAACTCAAGAGTCACGAGTGCGTTGCCGCCCTTTAAGGTGGGAATAGGGGAAGAGTGGGAAGACGGGAGAGGGGGATTAGAGGGGAGGAGAGGGGGGAGAGGGGAAGGACAGGAATAGGGGAGAGGGCAGGGTTAGGGCCTCCGGTAACCTCACTCACACGGCGAAAAGCAATGGAAGCATTGTTTCACGGCCGGTTTTCTGTGAGGCCGTGGTGGCTGAAGCATGGCTCTCCCACGTAAATATTGCGATCATATCCAACAATTACCAGATTAAACTTCAAAATAGTACATCAACTTCTGTATTTTTTTTTCAATATGCTGAGAAGATTTAGGTACATGAAACTTGACCATCAAGAGTGAGTTTTCCGTGAAATTAATAATAAAATTGTAAGTAAAAAAAATATACGTTTCCACAAAAAAAAAGAACCAATGTCCCAGTCACAAAAAAAAACACTATGAATACGAGATAGTACTCGTATTCATAGTACGTAAAAAAAATACAGAAGTTGATGTACTATTAACAACTTGTCACTAGACAAGGAACAATTATTAATATTGACTTGTTTCAGGAATACTTTCAGAAGCAAGAAGAAATAGAAAATGATCTCATAAAAGAATTATTAGATAATAATATGTTCATACAACTTGTGGCAACGGCGTTTTACTCTCATATTATAAACTATATCATTACTATGGAGATTCCTGGCGAAGAGCTGGATCCTATAGAGTACACAACCGAATGGGCAATCACAGAATTGCTGAAAGCAAACTTCATTGCAGAGGCCGGCCACTTGCAGCTCGTAACCCTGCGTGTACCTGCGTCACTACGAGGATTTACTCAATCTGTCTTGCATTACAAACATATAATAACCAAAAAATAAAAAATATAATGATGTACCTACATACTCTATAAGTTATTAAATTATGGTTAAAGGGAATTGTGTTTCCCTTTTACAAAACACGCACACCATTCACAGGCGTGGGCAAGAAATCCAGTGGTAAATACACCCTAGCAGCGGAGCGGCAACGCGACTTTGCGTCTTTGTACTTCTAATTGTCTATGGAAATTAAACTTTGTACGTGTGGAGGTGGATAGTGGAACTCAAAGACTACTAGTAAACCCCTCGAGTTAGGACTCATATGATTGGTTCCGGATGCCTTAATCCCTCCTACTTAAGGCGAAGTATGGCACACCGTGTGGTTTTAGTCGGTTCGATTCCAACACACCGCCCCACCGAAAACCCCGGTGACGGCCCGAGGGGGCTTCCACACGCTTCAAATGAAAAAGACTCGTATGATTCGTTTTGACAAGTTGGAACTCAATGACTACTAGTAAATCCCTAAAGTTTGGGCTCATGATTTGTTTTGACAAATCTAACAGATGAGGCTTAGTAACGATGGTCTGTTGATATAGATATAGGAGGTGGATAGTGGAACCCTTTTACTTTGGTTATTAAAGCGTGTTTTTTTTTACTTTTTCTAAACTACCTATAATTTATTTAATGTTCTGTTAAATCGGAAATGACTCGTATCGCTCTGATTCTCTACGTACGTATTAAAAAAAGTCACTCACTAGCAGAAGTACGGGTAGGGTAGTGGTCCCTAAAGTGGGTTCTACTGAAAAGTCGCTAGGGTTCCACTAATTATTTATATAGGTACCTATATTACTTTCTAAAACAACATTATCTCTTAATGAAGGGATCAAATACTTTTAATAGCTTAATTTATACCTACCTACGTCGGTAGGTAGGTATAAATTAAGCTATTAAAACGTAAACCAATGTCGATTGGTTTACGTTTGTTCAAATGATAAATGACAGTTATTGTGGATTTCCATTAAATGGCACCTAAGAAGGACACGTGCTACAGCGACCTATGTCCTATAATATTAAAAGTACAAGTTAAAAGTGATTAAAAACGGCTTTAGTAATTTGACCTCTGCATCTCTCCGAAAGTCTTTACGGAGTCAAATAGTGTTCAAAACACAAGTGTCACATTTTATGCGTAAGTACATTTTATATAAATACCTTATTGTGACGAGGCAGGGGACATTTAAAAAGGGAGAGGGAGGATAATGGACTAATGGAGTTTTTTGTATATTTGCGACGTGTTGCTTTTTGTATTCTACAAACCGAGTAATAATATTCTGATAAACAATAATAATCTCTGCTGTGATAAAAATAAATGATATAATAATTATTAACCTACTTTTATTTACTTCATATTATATACATACCATAAACTTAGTGGGCTGTCTTAAGTTGGCGGGGAGAAGTCGTTTTTTGACATTTTTTTTTTGCTCTTTCAATTGTTCGTTAACTGTTCTTCTTTGTTCGATCAAATTTTTTTTTGTTCGATCTTAGTTTTTTTTTGACGGTTTGATCAAGTACTTCGTTTGTCATAAAATTCGGTTCTGGCACTCGCCGGCCGCCGCAGCGGCACGCTCGCTACGCTCGCTCGGCTCGTACGTCATGGTCACAATTCTAACCTAACCTAAACCTAGCCACTTGAGGGTAAATTTTTATTTTGTTCATAAATTAAAACTAAGATCGAACAAATAAAAATTTTGATCGAACAATGAAGAACAGTTAACGAACAGTTGAAATAACAAAAAAAAGGTTAAAAAACGATTTTTCCCCGCCAACTTAAGAAAGCAATTTTTTTATTTTATTTATAAAAAAAAACTAAGATCGGACAATTAAAAGTTTTGATCGAACAATGACGAACAGTTAACGAACAATAAAATTGTTGAAATAGCAAAAAAAAATGTAAAAATACGACTTGTCCCCGCCAACTTAAGGGTCATTTTTTATTTAAAAAAAAAACTAAGATCGAACAAATAAAAATTTTGATCGAACAGTTAAGTTGAAAGAGCAAAAAAAAATGTAAACAACGATTTCTCCCCGCCAACTTAAGACAGCCGGACAATTTTTGTTCCAGATAGACCAGATGGAAACCCATAAGATTCCTATAGTGTTCTATAAGTTTTCAATGGACATTTTCAACAGGGATAGTTATAGGTTTTTTAGTAGCATAATTTTTTTATATTTTATTTTATTTTTAGCAGTTTCCCATAAAATATTTCTTTGAGTCAGCAGCACCGAATGTGAACTGACAAGAATATCGTCAACCGTAATTAGTATTCTGCTAAGAGCAATAATTACTTTTGTATTCTGCCTAAACGCTCTTTGACATAAACTAAAATATGTATTCTGTGGACAAGTCTGAATTCTGACATTAAGTGACAACGACGTCAACAGCTATATATATTAGCAAAAATAAATATTTGAGATTTCTTTGCTTATTTTCATTCGTGTTTTTGTTCAAAAATATATTATTAAGACGTTAATTATAAAGAATTTGAACGTTTAATAATAGAATGGCATTAGTTGCTTACGAAAACAGTGATTCGAGTGATTGCGAAGACGAGGACAATGAAATTCCACCAGTTATTTTGTTAAATAACAAAACAGAAAGTAAATCGAGTTTAAAACGTGAGTAATACATATTCGGCATCTCTAATTCATATTTTGATATTGTAAATTCTTTTTCAATATATACATATAAAGTTTTCAACTGTGACCTTTATCGTCTAAGACATTCTTAAATTAGATAGTGATGTTTGCAGATCAATTAAGATAATAATTTCTAGTTCCAGAACCAGTTCAGGTACAAACAGCGACAAAATTAGATGATGAACCAGAAGAAGGTAATGGTGAAAATTTATTTAAACTCTTACCACAACCATCACGAAAGAAACCTGCCGTAATTGAAGAAGATGATGAGTTCCTACATAAAAAAGAGGTTGCCAATGGTAACAAACCTAAAGCAAAAATCACAGTGCCTTCATTGAACGATGTAAGTTGAGAAACTATATAGGATTGAAAAAATTATGAGTAAATTGGCGGCGGCAAGTCCAGTTTTAGTTTTAACTTTCTATGTGTACAATATATAAATAAAATAATAATGATAACACCTTCAGAGCCTCATGTTAGGCCGCTGGATTAAGGGCCTGAAAGCTTCTGTCTCTGGAACCCTAACCACCAGTAGCTTGGTGCCTGTATCCGATACCGGTGGGACACTAATTTTTAGGTCTTTAAATATAATTTTTTTATATCATGTATTTAAAAATGTAATTTATATGTTTTATAGATTTTCATAAAGATAATAATAACTTTACACGTCTCACACATGGTTGTCTGATCCCAAACTAGGCAGAGTCTGTACTGTGGTAACCAGACAGCTGATAAACAAACTTATATATTACTAAATACATACATATTATAGATAAATTACACCCAGACACAGAACATGTATGAAATACACATTTGCTTAAATAACCTTGTGCATGCGGCATGTCTTATATCAGTATAACCCAGTTTTACTGTTATGGTAATAGTACTATCACAGTAAAACTGATTTCTAGAAATTCAAATAACACCAAACATTTAAATAGTACTTAATTATAAAAATTGAGCCTTGTGTTGTCACTGTTACTATATTGAAAATCAAAAAAAGAATAACACAATGTCGTCTTATAATTAAACAAAATTTTCGTATTTGATCTATAATCTACCTGAACAAATACAAACAGCTAGAAATACTTAAAATATTTGAAACTTGTCACAATCAACTCAAAATTATTTTTCACATTTTGAGTTCATTCATTCATTCAATGTGTGTATGTCTTGGTCTATTTTCGGGGATGTTATTGCAGAGAAAACATCAAACCTTACTACTATTATAAATGCGAAAGTTGGATTGATGGATGTTGGTTACTCAATGACACCAGAATCAAGGCTAAATGGATCTGGATAAAATTTGGCACAGGGACAGATTATTGTCTGAAATAGCACATAGGCTATTTATCCTGGAAAAATTTATGTTTCCCAAACAAAATTTCCATGCGAACAAAATTGGGGAAAAAAATTGTTGTTGTAACAATGTTGTTTATCCATTTTCTGGAATGCAGTTCTGTTCCTTACCTGTTAACTATTGTTTCAGTTTAAGGATGTGGAAACCAGTGTACCAACAGCAAAACCTAGAGTAGCTAATGGAGTAAGTTACCTAACTACATTACATATTGCAACCACTATAAAGTACAATATTAATACAATATGTCCAAACCAAATAATACTATTTGATTATATTGTCTGGAAAATATGGTATATGTAATTTAAATAAAATGTACTTATTTCAGAAAAAGTCAGGGTTACTAAGCATGCTCCCACAACCAAGAAATGGTGTGACTACCACAACAAAATCTTTGATACCAAATATCTTAACAAGAAAAACATCAAATGCCTCAGCAGTAAAGAAGAATCAAGTCCCTGTTACAGCAAATAAATCTACAAAGCCAACACCCCTGATAAATGTTTATTCAGATGACAGTGATAATGAAGAAGTTCAAAATGATTTCTTCTCAATAAATAAACCTGTAAAAGTACCTACAGATGTGGATATGCCCTTAGATACAGAACCAAATACTAGTACACAAACCACAAATACAAACACACAAAAACCAAGAGGCATTGAGTCTTTCTTTAAGAAGGAAGAGGGCAACCATATAGAGTTGGAACCTGATCATGATGGTAGCAGTATGGTAGACCAGTCTGAAGCTGGGTCAAGCTACAATGGCTATGGATCTGAGAACTCCAACAGTAATGAAGTGATGCTTGATGATGAAGCTGTAAGTACAGAATATCTTTTTTTTTGTATTCTAAGAGCTAGTCAAGTCAATTCCTTATGAATCATATTATTTAACATGCAACACAAAGACACATTTCTTAACTTAAAAAATGTTTGTTATAAGTAGCCATACCTACTTTAGAAGTGATGATATATTTTTAGGCAAGAAAAACATTTTAGTGAATTATTAGTTATTAGGGAACAACCTTCCAAAACCCTTCTCATATTAGAATAATAGTTTTATCAGTGGTAGGCATTCATTTAATTTAGAATATTCGAGGATGACGGGGTCCCTCAAGGGGTAAAGCATCCTGCTGCATCGGTTGCATGTGCCACACTTGTTAATTTTTTGTTTTTTTAATAAATCTTAGAAATTTATAAGGGAATTAACGCGATCACGAATTCGTGATCGCGTTAATTCCCGTATAAATACATAATTATATCATGGAACGCGAAAGTTTAAAAGTTAGTAAATCTTAGAAATTTTTAAGTTTTATTATCGACATCGTCGTTTTGTGAGCGTATGCTTAGGCCAAAAACTACCGACAGGAACTCATTCCTAACACAAGCATTAAGCCCTAGCTTAGGGGTTAACAATAGTACCTACTAGTAATGTGTAAACCCACATTACTAGTATACTTAATTAAGAAAAAAAAAATTAACTGTAGAGTTAATTTTTTAAAATATGATAGCTTTTTCTTTAAGAATAAATTTAGTTTATTCTATGAAATGTGAAGAAACGTAACTCTGATACACAAGTTTGGATTTGAAGGGGGCAACCCCTTCAATTTGAAACCCATCACATAGTGTCCATTCATGTTGAAATTAAATGGTCAGTTAGTGACATGACAGACATGTTTTATAAATGCTTTCATTATTATATACAGATCATGAAACTCTGCGGCTCACGCGGAAAGAGGAAACGCGAAGAAATACAGATAGTCGAAGTGAACCAACAGGATGTGTTAGCTGAGGCACGTCAGATGCTACTCAAAGGTCTTATGGATGACACAAGCAAGCGCGTGTCGGCGAGCAAGAAGAAGGGCAACGAACCCACTAGCCAACAGAGACGGAAGCACCAGATTACATATTTAGCTCATCAGGTTTGTTATTTTGTTTTAAAATTATACTCCATAATTTCTGTCAGTATTCACTTTCACACACAGTCTTTATCTGTGTGTAAGGAAATGAAGAAGCAAATCAATCAATTTGTTGTTTTCAGGCTAAAGCTAATGAAGCTGAATTGCAGAACCAATGGTCAAACAACAAAATGTCAAAGCGCCAGACTCAAGCAAAGTATGGTTTCTGAAATTGTTTGTTAAAGTAAATTTAAAATGTAAATATTCATCATATTTTCAATAAAACAAAAAGTTATTACCTAAAGTACTTTATTTATACAAGAGCTAATTTACAAATTATAACTAATTAATTAATTACAGTCTTCTGGCTTTCCTTGGTCTTGGTGGGTTCCAAGAAACATGTGTATTATCTGTAATAGACACAACCTCCAGTCCTCCCATCTGCAGCCCTTTGACTGCAGCCTGTGGAAAAAAAAATTAACGTCAATGTGTACTGATTGTCTAAAACTGTGTAGATAGATCGTCAAATTTAAAGGAACGCCAACTATAACGCAAATACGGTCACGTGCAAAACAAGTGTACAAACATAATGCACACAAGTTGGTCATTATTATTCGTAATTAAGTCACTCGTTGGAACCAAAAACTCCCGTCGTGTCTATTATAGCGTAAAATTCACAAAAAGCACCGTAATTTAAAGAGAGGAAAGACGAATTATCGTAAGAGACGAGAACCAAATTTGGAAGTTTCTGTAAATATTTGAGTAGCTGAATTGATATTTTATTATTAAGCTTTGTACTTATACTAAACTGTATTAACTTATAATAAAGCTGAAGTTTTGTTTGAATTTGACAGCCAGATTATTGAGGAGGAAAGTTCTAGGCTATATATAAACGCGGGTAAAACTACTAGTAACTTAAAAAGTCAGGAATACAACTGTAAAATTTGTTTTTAATTGCTAATAAATAATGTTATTTACAATAAGTTTTCAGTCAGGGTTCAATCAATATATTTAGTAGACCTTTTACATGTTAAGGAACCTCTCAAAGAATTCTTAGGTTTGTATGTTGTTATATTTACTGTTGTTACTTCCTAGTTTACACCTACACTGCCTAGTTAGTTACTCTATGCATGCAAAGTCTGCTCTGGGTTTGAACTAAAATCTGTGCACTAAAAATGATTTAGTAATGTAGTAAACTACCTTTCCTTTTTTACTTTTGTTCATTACCGCTAGAATGGGGTGGTAAGGGATCAAGAGGTGAATAGGGATAAAACCAGGAAAAGATTTCGACGCTCACTGTTATTAATTCCTAGTTTGTTTCAATATCTTCTATTGTTTGTATAATAGTAGAATATTGAAATTATTTATAACAAAACTGAATATGTTTGTCATTGGCAGCAAAATAGAAAAAAATACATTTGAAGTTAACCTCTCCTAGAGCCAAATATTTCAGTGCTTGAAACTTTGCTCTCAAAATTTTATTTGACAATAACAGAAGACGGTTGGGTGTTGCAAACGTTGTTTAGTGATTGAGCTATCATATCAACAAAGGTAAGTCTCAATAATTCTTGATTAATATCAATGTTTTTTGAAAAATTGGATAAACATGTAAAATAGTTGTTATTGGGGTGAATGAGGACGTCTCAGGTATGAATAACAACAACAACGAAAGAGGGGTGAATTGAGATGAGCATAAGTAGAATAGGAATGACTTATGTATGAATAGGTATGCTTTTCTAGGGCTATCACTAAGTATAAAAAGATTTTGTAAGGAGTGCCAACCCTAGTGAATTTCCTTATTGACACTGTTGTCGTCCCTAATAACCCCAATCCTCGGGTGAATGGGGACAGCTTTATATTTTCAGTTTTTTTCCGTAATCGAATTTATAATTATAATAGTTTTAAAGCAAAGATGCCAACAAAACTCAATCATTACGGTAATAATATAGCCATATTTCTTTATAGAAGTGTCTTAAAATTGTTCATGAACTTCGGATCTGTCCCTATTCCCCCCATTTTAGGTACTACAAGGTCATATAGGGTGACTGGGGATATGACTATGATTAGTTTCTTTTCTGTTATTATTAAATTTAATTATTGTACATGAAATCACAGTTTAGGCTCATGGCTTTATAAAAAACATGTTCAAACCTACTATTTCACGAATATTCAGCTCACTTAGCTCTATAAATTGGTTATTTTTTATTCACTCCTTAACAACCTCTATTCAACTCTTCTCTACACCTGATCTCTAGTCACTTTTTACCTCTTTCTCGACGACTCCTTAATCAGTAAATTTTATTAACATGAAAAATAATGAAAAGGCGACTTACCAATCTACCTGGCCCCAGCCCCTGGACCCTCACTCGGATTGTTTTGAAACCCTTGTCAATAGCCCTCTGAAATAAAAAAAATTCAGTGACAAATACTACAATGTCAAATTTTTCTAATGGCATACAAAATGTACATTTACATTAATATCTTTTTACCATTTTCTTTTCTAAAAATAATACTGAGAATGTGGGTCACATAGTTATTAGAGTTCTTGTTAACCCCTCCAGCTAAGCTCAAATGCTTGTGTTAGGAGTGGGTTGATGCCGGTTATAGCTGTTAGAGCCATACGCGGATACCGCACCGTGTCGACGGAGGCGGCGTGCGCGTTGGCCGGGACACCCCCGTGGGATTTGGAGGCGGAAGTGCTCGCCGAAGTATATCGGCTGAGTTCCGGGCGGGAAGCGGCAGTCGGCCCCCGCCCGAAGAGGTACGCGAATGGCGTGAGGCCGCTCGTCAAGCCACCATGGCTCGTTGGTCGTCCCGGCTGGAGGCTCCACGTGCTGGCTTTGGCGCCGTGGAGACGCTCCAGCCGGTCATCGTCGAGTGGGCAGGGCGACAGCACGGGACCCTTTCCTTCCGACTGACGCAGGTTCTTTCCGGGCACGGCTGCTTCGGGAAGTACCTGCACTCGGTCGCTAGGAGTGAATTGAGTCCCGCCTGTCACCACTGCGACTGCAGTGAGGACTCGGCTCAGCACACGCTGGCGGATTGCCCCAGTTGGGCAGCGCAGCGTCGGGCCCTCACTGCAGTCATCGGAGAGGATCTTTCGCTACCGGCTGTCATACGCTCCATGGCCGGTAGCGACAGGAATTTTACCGCGGTCGCAACCTTCTGTGAGGAAGTCATCTCGCAGAAGGAGGCGGCGGAAAGGGTCCAGGAGGACGACCTCCATTCGGACTTAATTCGCCGCCGGCGAACCGGGCGGCGGAGGCGCGCTTACCTTACGTTTGTGTTTTTTTTTTTACCCGAAGGTGGTGTCCGCGCTTTTGCGGGCAGGCGCTAGGAGGGTTCCGGATGTTTTAATAAAAGCTGTTCCCGGATCCCTCCTACTTCAGGCGCAGTACTTCACACCGTGTGGTTTTAGTCGGTTCGATTCCGACACACCGCCCCACCGAAAACCCCAGTGGGGTGACGGCCCGAGGGGGTTTCCACACGCAAAAAAAAAAAAAAGTGGGTTGATGCCAGTGGTGCACTGCTTGTTTTAACCTGCCACCACTCTGTCGCGAATTCAACACCTGCCATTACACTACTACTGATGTGATAAACAAACAAATCATTAATTCATTATACATAAATCAGGCTTGATCTTACCATGGCTATACCAATAGCAGTGGTCTGAGCAGCGATATTAGTTCCTTTCTTAGTATTTTTGAAACCCTCCATGCCACAGGATCTGATTATCTTTACTAAGCCCACAGCATCCGTCAGGGTGAATATAGTGTTGTTGTGGGTCACTCTGATATTGCAAATAGGTAGATCTTTGAAAGTTGAACCACCAAATATTAAGTTATCTGATTCTTGAGTAGGAAATAAGTTTTGTTTTCTGCAAGAAAAAATATTTTGTACAGATATTATTCCATCTATACACGTACAAATACAATCTTAGGGAGTATCGGTAACTTATTAATTGAAATTATTTTATACTATACATATACTCACGCCTTTAGTACAGCATCAAGATCCACAACCTTTTCACCCTGGACACCTTCATCGTCAGTTGGAATTCTCTTGTGGTCGAACTTTTCTGACGATTGTGGAGCGGAAGTTTGGAAGAACCGCGCCACGCTAATACCAGGGACTTGCACGGATCTTCTTATTGCGCTAAGCATATTTTTAAGTTGGTTTATTTCAATTTTTTACGATATTTTGTGAGACTAGCAAAATCATAACCAAAAAAGTTGGAGCAGTAATATGACATTGACAAGTGAATCTTACTGACATTTGCGTTCCGTTATCTTAAATTGTTAAATATATATAATAATTAAAAATCTTGAACACAATAAAAAATCGGTAAACTTTATACCTCTCTAAACTAACACTAAGTTGGCTGTCTTTTTTTTTTTGCTCTTTCAACTGTTCTTAACTGTTCGATCAAAATTTTTATTTGTTCAATTATAGTTTCTTTTTTAAATAAAAAAAAAATTACCCTCAAGTTAGCTGGAACAAGTCGTTTTATAACTTTTTTTTTTGCTATTTCAATAGTTCGTTACCTGTTCGTCATTGTTCGATCAAAACTTTTAATTGTTCGATCTTAGTTTTTTTTTTAAATAAAATAATAAATTACCCTGAGGTTGGCCGGGAAAAGTCGTTATTTTATGTTTTTTTTTTGCTATTTCAATTGTTCGTTAACTGTTCATCATCGTTCGATCAAAATTTTTATTTGTTCGATCTTAGTTTTTTTTTATGAATAAAATAAAAATGTACCTTCAAGTGGCTAAGTTTAAGTTAGGTTAGAACTGTGACCATAACGCACGAGCCAAGCGAGCGAAGCGAGCGTGCCGCGGCTGTCTTAAGTTGGCGCGGAGAAACCGTTTTTTTTGCTCTTTCAACTGTTCGTTAACTGTGCTTAACTGCTCGATCAAAATTTTTATTTGTTCGATCTTAATTTTAAAAAAAAGTAAAATAAAAAATTACCCTCGAGTTGGCGGGAAGAAGTCGTTTTTTTACATTTTTTTTTACTATTTCATTTGTTCGTTAACTGTTCTTAACTGTTCGATCAAATTTTTTTATTGTTCGATCTTAGTTTTGTTTTTATAAATAAAACTAAAAATTGGCAGGGAGAAGTCGTTTTTTAACCTTTTTTTTTTTGCTATTTCAACTGTTCGTTAACGTTATTGTTCGATCAACATTTTTATTTGTTCGATCTTGATTTTTTTTTTAAATAAAATAAAAATTACCCTCAAGTTGGCGGGGAGAAGTAGTTTTTTGACATTTTTTTTGCTCTTTTAACTATTCGTTAATTGTTCTTCATTTTAATAAATAAAATAAAAATTTACCCTCAAGTGGCTTAGTTTAGGTTAGGTTAAAACTGTGACCATAACCAATGCCAGAACCGAATTTTATGACAAACGAAGTACTTGGTCAAGCCGCCAAAAAAAACTAAGATCGAACAAATAAAATTTTGATCGAACAATGACGCTGTTCGTCATTGTTCGAACAATTGAAATAGCAAAAAAAAACATAAAATAACGACTTCTCCCCGCCAACTTGAGGGTAATTTTTTATTTAATTGAAAAAAAAAACTAAGATGGAACAAATAAAAATTTTGATCAAACAATGAAGAACAATTAACGAATAGTTGAAATAAAAAAGGTTAAAAACGACTCCTCCCCGTCTTAAGGAAGCAAATTTTTTATTTTATTTAAAAAAAAACTAAGATCGAACAATTAAAAGTTTTGATCGAACAATGACGAACAGTTATCGGACAATTGAAATAGTAAAATAAAAAATGTAAAAAAACGACTTGTCCCCGCCAACTTAAGGGTATTTTTTTATTTTATTTAAAAAAAAACTAAGATCGATCAAATAAAAATTTTGATCGAATAGTTAAGAACAGTTAACGAACAGTTGAAAGAGCAAAAAAAGAAAGGTAAAAAAACGATTTCGCCCCGCCAACTTAAGACAGCCGCGGCAGCGGCCAGCGAGTGCCAGAACTGAATTTTATGACAAACGAAGTACTTGGTCAAACGGCCAAAAAAAAACTAAGATCGAACAAATAAAAATTTTGATCGAACAATGAAGAACAGTTAACGAACAGTTAAAATAGCAAAAATAAAAAGGTTAAAAAACGACTTCTCCCCGACGAATTAAGAAAGCAAATTTTTTATTTTATTTATAAAAAAAAAATTAAGATCGAACAATTAAAAATTTTGATCGAACAGTTAAGAACAGTTAACGAACAATTAAAAAAGTCAAAAAATGACTTCTCCCCGCCAACTTGAGGGTAATTTTTATTTTATTTAAAAAAAAAAACTAAGATCGAACAAATAAAAATTTTGATAAAACAGTTAAGAACAGTTAACGAACAGTTGAAAGAGCAAAAAAAAATGTAAAAAAACGACTTCCTCCCGCCAACTTAAGACAGCCGATAGAACATTAAAGAGCTGTTAAGAAATAGCAAAAAAAACTACTTCCCCCCGCCAACTTTAAAGGGAGTAATTTTTATTTTTGCCATGATGACAGCTTTGACATTACATGCAGAAATTTCCACAGATAACCTAACACACACGTTAGGGGTGTCCACTTAGACAATGTATCGATGCTTATGTTCGATATAAAACATCGGATCCCAGCATCGTTTATTATCAATATATCACTTGAAAATATCGATATTTTTCAATATCGAATACTTTGCACAAAAGTTTAATATATTATTTTCAGTCAACCGCAGAAAGTTAGTTGACCTTGATTTCGTATGTGAATGTATAATCAGAGACCAGAGTAACACAGCTATACTAGTAGTCTTATAATACTGATTTTCTATGACCGTTACTTGAATATAATTGTACTACCAAGATATTGGGAGATGATTGAGATGAGTTATACGTTTGCAAGTGAAACAAAAACGACAAATTCAAAACAGTAAAAGAAAAAAGACAGAAATTTAGTGCTAGTCTTAATTTACCTGCAAAAACCTACTTCCACTTTACCCATTAAGACCAATGCTCTTTAAACAAACTTTGCAATAACAAAAATTTACTTAATCTTTTACCTTATATTCTATTTCTTTGTTAATGTTTATAATATATATGAGTTATGTATGAATGATTTATTTAAAATTTAAATCATCAAGTATTGTTAAAATTTACTTTTGTTTTCCTTGTAATTATTAGTCAGAGTTAGAATTTTTAATAGATTCGACGAATAAATTAAAAAATGGTTCGATGTTTCCATAAACAAATATATCGATATATCGAATAGAATAAATTAATAGTCAAACATCAAATCAATCCGGCATATCGTGTGGCAAACATCGAGTAAATTCGATATATCGATCTTAAACGAATATTCATATCACACGTAAATCTAGTGTACATTTCATAAAATTTTAGAATCCAGAATATCAATTTACTGTAGCATTACAAAAATACCTCTATCTTTCCTAAATATATGTAAGTGCCTGTCTCTTTATTTTTCATATTCGCCCATGTGAGGAGTTTTTAACATTTTCTCTGTATAGTTAAATATGCCGAAGAAATTCGCTGGCGAAAATAGCAAGGCTGTTGCTGCCCGACAACGAAAAGAGGATGCGAAACAGGAGAAGGACAATAAGTCAAAGAAAATGGTGGAAGACGCAGAGTGGGAGGACAATGATGAAAAGTTAAAAAAGAAACAACAGAAGAAGGTTGGTACATGATGTACTTTTCACTTGCAAAACTCCATATTCAGAGAAGTGCTAGTATCGTGTTGCCACTGCTAGTAGTAGTACTAAAATAATAAAATTCAGGGTCTCTTGGCAATAGAAAAATGGTCTTATGTAGTGTGTAATTTTACAAACACGCAAATTTTGAATTTAAAGTACACTCAGACTCAAAAGAAGTATCCTAATTTTCAGAAATTATTGTCAAGATAGGGATGGGACCCACTATTAAAATGCTATCGTCTGGATTGCAGGTTTTGATTTGGTGAGACAACCTTTAAAAACTGCAACATCCATGCTGTTAATTTGTTGTTTTAATTAATGTTAAAGAATGTGTGTTACACAGTTTCCCTCCTGTATATGTTCACTGCTCTACTCCTAAGATTTGTAGCATGATATTACGAAGCTATTCCTCATGAATATACAAAAATATTTTTGGGAATACAACTGGTCATCTCAGAGATTAGCATGTTAACCAAACAAACAAAAAACTCCTTAATTTTAATATATTAATATACATAACTACATTAAATTGTAAAATCTCTATAATTTTTTATATTTCTCCTTTATTATTCAGGAAGCAGAAGAAAAGAAGCGGCAGGAACAATTGCAAAAGAAAGCAGAAGCAAAAGCTCTTCTAGAGAAAGAGATGGAGTCTATTAAGGCTAATACAAAAGCAGCTCCTCCACCCCCAAAGATAACTAGGGCACAGATAGAAAAAATTAAGGAGAAAACTATTAAACCTGAGGCTCCTAAACCAGTGGTATGATAACACATAATATATATTATATAGAATTAATTTGTTTTATATTTAAGACTATGAAAAGATGTCTTGAAATTCTTATATTATGTATAATGTATTGTATAATAATAATAACATCAATCATTTTTTTTTTACAGCCTGCTAGAATTGTTGTAGAAGAGCCTCCATTGGAAGAGAATCTTAACAGAATAACACTTGATGGAGAAGTTGCGCAGTCTGTGGATGAAGCTATCTCTATACTCAGGTATATTATATGTCCATTATAATTGTTAAAGTTCTGTTTTATTATACTTCTCAAGGATTTTCAAACTAGCTCACTAGAAAGAAGAAAGAGATACCAAAAATATCTTTGTGGCATTTCTGTCAACGCTTTAAGGTAGGATGTGCACAAACTGCTTTATATTTAAGAGGATGGTACATAAGCTCTTCTGTAATGAGTTGGTAGCATTGTCACAGCACTAGTACATGGCTTTCAGATTTGATATACAAATATCTAAAATCCAAAGATACAAATCTTTGGATTTTATCTCTCTTTCCTTGTGACAATATTACTGAACTCAATGTAAATAAAAAAATGAGAGGTGTCAAGGGACACCCGGATGGAACGAAGTTCCTTTCGATTAATTGGTGAAGGAATTGTAATAAAATTTTATTTCTTTTACTATAGCAAAAAGTGTTGTTACAACTTTTGGTCTTAATTTTTTCCGTCTAGCCCCCTTTCGCAACGCGCCATAAGGAACTTCGTTCCAAAAAAGATTCAAAACCAATTTTGCTTTGAACTCGTGGTGGTGTAATTTTATTTCTGACGCTATTTTCAATTCAATTTAGTGGATTTCAATTTGTGATCATAGTTTATCTGAATAGTTTTAACAGTGAACATAATTAAAGTAGTTAATAATTAAATATTTTGTTTCCAGTGAGAAGTCAGATATGGATAGGCACCCTGAGAAACGTCTAAAGGCTGCATACACATCATTTGAGGAGATGAACCTACCAATCTTAAAGGCTGAGAACCCATCTCTGAGGCTCTCACAACTCAAGCAGATGCTCAGGAAAGAATGGCTGAAGTCACCACAAAACCCACTTAACCAGAAGTCTTAAAGTGAAGTACTTGCATTTGCTGTAATGGGAATGTTAAAGGAATCAACTATTTTAGATTTTATTATCCTGTAACAAGACTTGTGAAACCAGTCTGTGGTTGTCGAGATCTAAAGATATGAAATCAATATTAGTTTCTTTTGTATATTGTAATACTTAGTAAATGTGAGTCATTTTGTTTTGAGTCTTAAGATGGTTAACATTAAAAGTTTGGGCTTGCCAAACATTTAATCTTTTATAAAAAGTCACCGGTTCTTATTAATACTCAAGTTGCTAGCTAACTCTACGGGGTAAGCCCAGGGGCGCCCTAGAACGGTGCGAGCGATGCGGCCGCACCGGGCGCCGTCAAGCGGGGGGCGCCGTAATCAACTAAAAAAAAAGTCATCCAATTCTTTTTACGGCGAACAAGATTTTAATTACAATTTTTATCCGCAACAACCCTCAAATAGCCCCCTATTTGGGGTTGTTGCGGATAAAAATATCTCAAATATTTTATATCAGGACTAAAAAAAAAAGTCACCAAATTCTTTTTACGGCGAACAACATAACTTATAGGGGCGCCACTTTGGGGTCTCTAAAAATGTAGCTAGGGCCGCTACTGGGTAGGTACAAGCGACTCTACTCACCAGGAACACTCTGCGAGCGCTGTCAAACAGTCTTCCGTAGTGGAAAAATAATATTGTGTTGTAAATGAAAACTTTGTTAATAATTATTGCAGTAATTTATTAAAAGCAGTCTTACTTGGTAGGACACAATATTTTGTACTAAAATGCTAGGTACCCACAGATGTAAATATGAAATAAAATATTCGAAATTCATTCATTTTGGTTCATTACTGTATTGTAAAGGTATACCTTTACGACCTTCCTCTGCCTGTTTCACTTCGGTTTCACCTAACTTTTGTTCTAAACCTTTCCAAGACCTGTCTTGGAGATTTTGCCCAATACTTTCTAATGCCCAATTTTGCTTTTCTGCCAAGTCCGTACTGGTGCCTTCATTTGTATCTACTTTTGTTTCTCTTATCTTGCCCGTAATAAGACTAACATCTGTGGTCTCTTTAATATGGTTAATGTCACAATAATGCCTTCGTCCAGGCAGTAACTCATCATAGTCTGTGACATGGGTGGTGAAGTACGGTTCCCTGTTTGAGTTCAAGGCCACTTCTAGTTCATATGGATACACAATTGGTCTGTAGAAGTCTTTTGTGCTGGTGAGATAAAGCTCATTTTCTGGGCATGCAATCATTACGTAGATATCAATCTGTAACAAAATGTTATACCAGTTACGTTAAGACGTTTGAAGCTTCTTTAACTTGTATGTGTTCATAATATGTGGTCTTGCCTAACTTCATTTCGGTATTTTTTTAAGAAGAATTTTTTTGTATACTAATTAAAAAAAAAAACAAAGAAATCCGTTGGCGTGTAAAATCCGTTATCCGCGTTTGCCAATTAAAATATCGAAATGTGACTTGGTATGTCTAAATCTTAACTACACAGATGGCGCAGTGGTTTAAGTGGCGTCTATTTCCACGGCGTCGATTATTGTGGACTCGAATCCCTCAAAGGACATTTTCATAAAAAAAAATTTCGAGTGTTCTGTCCGTAAATTGTTTATTGGTAAATTTGCCGCGTAATACGAAACAACATAGAGCGGGAGCGTAAAAGAAGTAAAAAACAAAAACCGTGCTTTTTCTTTTAAGACCACTTTACTAAAATTATGACCTACATAACCTATTTCAAATGAACAACCTAAGGAAATTGAAAACTTATTCTAAATAACAAGATTTTATTGTAAACTTACTTCAGGAAAATTGGCTAGCTTTGCAACATTGGGCTTTCCAACAGACACGATGTAGCTCTTCTTTCCATTGACTTTGCATAACCGCTTCATTCTACTTATGATGTCTTTGGTCTGATCACCAGCAAGCTTGCAAACGAGAATACCAACTACCCCTGCATCTTTACATTTTTCTACCAAGAACCTTCTTCGTTTAAACCACATGGTTTCTTCTAATCGTTCGACTTCATGTTTATCTGGGTCTAACAGATACCATTCTTTAGCTGCAGAGTGGGGAAATAAAATTAAACAGTACAACATCATATTTTTTCTAACCAAACTACTACGTTTAACAGTGTGGAAGAGTCATGCTTCGGCTCACGTATGGGCCAGCTCGACCGGAGTGATACCATGGCCTCACAAAAAACCGGCAGTGAAGCAATGCTTGCATTGCTTTTCGCCGAGTGAGTGAGGTTACCGGAGGCCCTAACCCTTCCCTCTTCCCCTAGTCCCACCTTGAAAGTTGGCAATGCACTTGTGACTCTTGAGTTGCAGGTGTCCATGGGCGGCGGTAGTCATTTGCCATCAGGTGACCCGTCTGCTCGTTTACCCCCTTATACCATAAAAAAAGACTAATTAACTACAAAATATTTAATATACTGGTTAATTTAAAATAAGAGCTTAGTTTTTTAAATACTTTGAATATGAAATTGTATGCGAAGGAATTACAGAAATGTTAGTTTTGTACAGTATGATCTTATTCTACATAACCTCAATAACCGAAATCTAAAGTGCCCGAATGCACGAGTAGGTATAGAACTTGCCTATAGAAGCGAGATTGGAATGGAATTCTCCTGGTAGATTTGGCTAAAATGTAAAAAACGTCGAAGTTTATGAATGTGGTCTGGCATTTTCTCTTAAGCCCAATTTTTTACCCCCAATGCAAAAAGAAGGGATGTTATAGATTTAATTAATTGTCTGTGGCATTGTAGCTCAAATAGACTGATTATTTTTTGTTTACTCTAAACCTTGTTATTTAAAGCATGGACCTATGCTATTATATTAAAAACTGGCCGCTGCTCACATTTTGAACCACATTTCTATGCTGGTCTTAAGTCTTGAATAATCTATACCTTCCTCAAGAAGTGGGCTAGTGGGCTATCGAACGCAAAAAATTTTTTTTTAGGGTTCCATTCCTCAGAAGGAAAAAGGAACGCTTATAGGATTACTTTGTTGTCCGTCAGTCTGTCTGTCAAGACCCTTTTTTCAGGATGTATCAAGAAGAAATGAATACCAAATACTTAGGTCTGCGGTCCCTTGAAGCTGTAAAAAATCAAGCTACTAAGTCAACGCAATTAAAAGATACGGCCATTAAGCCTTAGATTTTAACAAATTTGAACTTTGGATGTATGTAGACCCTGAGATACATATTTTTAAATATTCCCCAGATACCGGATATATTTTAAAATATAAAGAATAGTGTCCCACCGGTATCGATTATAGGGACCAAGCTACTGGTGGTTAGGGTTCAAGAGACAATTCTTTTTTCCACTCACCTCTTGTGGCCTACAAGAGATTCAGGTGAATCGACCCCTAGGGGTCGATATGGTCCACTTTGGGTATCAGTGGTATAGATGGTACTACCATGATAATCGAGATAACAGTGGGTTAGAAGACGCCTCTTCTTGTCTAACTGCTATTTCGACTACCACCACAGAGTAATATAATTTAGGTCGTACCTGCTATAGACACAGTATAATTGAATAAAGTTTGTCCCCTGCTACCCACATTTATACAGATGCAGTCTTCTAGTACTTCTACTGTGTAGTGTTGTCCATCTTTACTCCTTACTACTCTTCCTAAGAATTTATTAGGAGTTTCATCTAACTCTATGTTAGCAACATAGCTCTGTGGGTAGTTCTGAAACCAGTATTTAGTGAGCATGTCTGGAATAAATAGATACAGTTTAGAATTCATAATGAACAAGAAAGCGGAACTTAAAGCGGGGAATCAAAATACAAAAAGCAAAAGTTCGCTTGCTTAGACTGTCCCCCTTGGACACTTTTTTGGACTTGGCCTATGTTTTGACAATTAACTTAAAAAAAGCTTGGCTTTCAAGATGATTTTGCAATAAATAATGTAGTATTTTAAACAACTAAGAGCGTAAACAAGCATAAGCTTGTCTTGTTTTATTCACAAGATTAGTCCTATTATAAAAAAAATCACAAGTTTCTACTATTTAATTTTAAACAAGATATGTACAAAACAGAATAATAATAATTATAAAGTTATAGTAAGTTGTCTATTTTACATATTGTAAAATAGAATACAGATCATAAATAACAGTAGGGATACACAAAGGTCAAGGTAAAGCAGCTTAAGGTTTTCTTTTTATTTAAATAGATGGTGCTGATCAATTTGAAAGATATACATCCACACATTTCCACTTCCAAAGTGTGTTTAATGAACTTGACACCAACAATATAATGTTCTCTAAAGAGTATATAGATGTGTTTATAATCACAAATAATGGATATTCGCAACTCTGCATAGTCAGGATCAAACCAGGATAAAACCATAGGGGGTTTCTCAAGATCAACATCAACACTCATCAGACTTGGCAGTAGATTTGCAAATTTAGCTTTGGAAAAATCTGCTTACATTAAATACTCACCTCTGCAATGTTCATAATCATCGTCATAAAACAAGCACAGTTTCATGTTATCATCTGAATTGAAATTGTCCTTCAAAACTTTCATAGTGGCCTCTATATCAAGTTCTTTCTTTGGCAACACTGTTAGCACTGGAATATTCGTTTTGGAGAAGCAAGTGTGACCATAGTGAACAACTGCATTGCCCTGTACATGCATTGCAGCTACTGAATCCACACAGCAACTAAAACAATTAAAGTTCTCCATAAACAGTTTGATAGACTGGACTAATATCTATTATCTCATAGTGTGAAAAAGGCTTATAGGGAACGAAAAGCTGTAAAAGTTGCTTAGAGCAATGTCTGTGGGGTCATCAAGTATACAATGAATAAAAAATTGTGTACAGAAGTTGTAGGCATATTCAAAATTGTATTCTAAGTTTCACTGAATTTTCAAATTTTTGTTTTAAAATTCAATTTCTTTTTAAATATTTGTAACTCATTTTTCTATACCAAATAAAATTTATATGGATATTATATCCACTGATAGGACAGGAGTCCACCAGTAACCACTAAAATTTGCAGTATAAGAACCGGATGAATGTATCTACATTTTCTTCATTTTACAGGACAGCAAAAATACTCCAAGAATTTACCTAGTTCCTTGTGGTTCCTTAGCTATTTTGGAATTTGTAAAATATTGCATTTACAATTACATTTTTTTGGCATTTCATAAAGGAGCACTTTGCGACCCATATGAAAAAAAAATGATTTTTGACTTTTTTTGTAGATACGTTCATCTGGTTCTTATAACATGAATTGCTAAACGTAAAAATTTACGTAAATAATAATGCAAAGAATACCTTGCATAGGATGTGTCACCAAGAATATAAAGATCACTGTCAATACGTTTTTTTATTTCTTCATATATTTTAGCACTAACACCAAGTAATTCATCAGGAAACTGAAGGCAAACCTGCAAATATAACACTCTAATTTTAAAGGCTAAACATGAAATAGTGTTATATCTAAATCCAAGCATACAACTTGTAATATATGCAAGTAGTAGACTTGATTATAAGAGATAAACATCTCTTAAAATATCTTACTATAATGAACACATTACTTATTTATTACAACTGGCCTGGTAGTCTAGTGGTTAGTGTTCCTAACCTACCATGGAGCCAGAGGTTGTGGGTTCAATTCCCACCCAGGATTAATAATTGTGTGATGAGCTATGTCTATGCTATGGCTATGTCTGGGTATAATTTATTTATAATATGTAGTTAGGGCTGCCATCCGTCCGGGTTTCTCCGGATTTGTCCTAGTTCAGAGGGCGTCCGGGGAGGGTCCGGGCGGCGTTTTCAAAAAACGTCTGGGTGAATCTGGGTGAAACCCGGACACTGTGCCAAGGGACAATTATAATTATTGTTAGATGAATCGTTAACAAGATAAAAATTTAAAAGGAATCGGCGTTTTTTTTAAGGTGTCCGGGAAAGGATCTCGATTTCACCCGTGTCCGGATTTTTTTAAGTTTTAGTCCGGCGTCGGCAATTTAAGTGATGGCAGGCCTATATGTAGTTAATGTTCTACATTAATTAATTTTTATCATCAAAATAATTTAAGGTGCTGCGTTGCCGTTAATAGAGTGGAAACTTCGTCCTTATTATTGTGGGTATTTGACTATTTACCGTAAAAAAGTTATTGTCTGTTATCCATTTGCATGTTTCAACAATATCAAACCGTGTTATTAGATCTTCAAACTGTTCATCAGTATTTTGAATTTCGATTTCACGTTCAATACAAAGTTTGCCGTCTGTAGTAAAGCTAGCCATTATTAGTTCTCACTACTGTACTTTGTTTTGAAGTTCAATTTATGGATTACGCATGTAATTTTTAGCTCTAAACTTCTAAACAGTAACACTACGCACACACACCGCTACTCACTCCGCAACAGAATTTAGAATCATTTTGACATATTGACATATTTTCAGGGTTGCCAATAGAGACGACATTTTTTATTTTATGAGGCTGAGACAACATTTGTATATATACAGGTACAGTCAGGTTCAGGAGTAAAGATATTTCTTCACCGTAAGCGTCCAAAAATATGTGAGTATATGAGAGTGCTAATATTCTAAAACTATCTAAGAATGCTAAAAGTATATTTAAAATATGAGCAAATAAATGGTAAATCTGTTTTCTTTAAAATTTGTACATGTTTAAAATGTAACTGTACCGAAACAATAAACATCTGTTTATTGACATGAAATGCCTGGAAGGATTTTTTTATATGAATTGAACATGACTCACGCATACATACTCATATCGTTGTTGTTTTCTAAACTGTCGTGAAGTACTGAATTTTATTTACCTGAATATTGCTTAAAAAGTAGATAAACTAATTACGAAAATTATTGAAAAAAAAACTTGAAAATTAATTAGTTTGTGTGTAAAATATGTTTACCTTAAACTTAAACCATATAGTTTTTAAGAATTGGATCTGTCTAGAATTCTAGATTCAGGCTAGACAACCAAACCAACTCTGAACTCTAGCGTCTAGAGTTGGCAACACTGTATAGGACAATTTTCATTTTTTAATTATCTATGACTTTGTTGTTCTAAGTTCTGACTGTCAATGTATTTTGTGAATTTTTGTGGTAATTTGATATTTTTATGAAATACAATGAATACGTCGTCGGCGTCAAAAATGGATACCAATATTACTAGTGAGTGTTGTTATCAATTATACTACTTCAATTATGTTAACTTAGAAAAGCTCTTACCTTCCAAAAATGGTTCAAGGTTAAAGTTTTGGTGATCATGTCCAAAGTATTTTCTGTAAAATTCATTTGCTTAAGTTGTTAATTTATTCATAATATTTATTGTTATTTTTTTAATATATAGCAATTCAATCATTTAATTCCATTGTGGCTTTATATGTATTTATAGTACATATCAATATTTCTTTGAATCAGTCTTAGGTTTTGTAAAGGCATTTCAATCAGTTTTTTTAGTAGTAAAAGTCGCAAAGAATAGATACATCGTCCAATTTAAATATGTGCCGTTTTCCGGTATAGTTTTAGTCATGCAATCTTACTTTCAGTCCATAATGTAGACTGAATGCTTCTGAAGGATGAAAGTAATGTTTTACTTATTTAATTTAAATTTCAAAATATTTAATTGTAAATATTACAAAGAATGAAATAATGACCCTGTATAATATATGACACATTATAAACAAATTTAAGGCCTTTCGAAAAGGTTTGCTTGCAAAACAATGTGTTTTTGGTTATAATTGTAATAAATGATTATTCAAGGTATGTGGGTGAGTTTCTTCACTACTGCTGGTATACCCTCAGATGTGTCAGCAACATATGCGCTTACATTTACTGAAAATAGGATCCAGAATGACATGCTACTGGACCTTAACAAGGAGTATTTGCGGGATATGGGTATCACAAGAATGGGAGATGTTATTGCTATATTGAGGTAAGAATTATTCAAATTTAGAATATAATTAAGGTTATCATCGAGTCTGAAATAATCTATTTGAAAAATAAATTCATTTGTCATCAGGTTATATGCATAAGTTCCTAGAAAAGCCTTTGTTGATGTGGAATCTATTTTTACTCATAAATATTTGTTGTAGTTAATTAACATGTAATAATTTAATCATTATTAACCTTTGATTATATTTTATAATATCTAGGCGGGCTCATATGTGCACCACCACATGCTAAGCAGTTACAAGTGCCTATAAAACACCAGTGGTCTTATTTGAGCATTGCACACCCTATATCTCTATTTCCATTGCATTGACTTCTGATTTTCTTACTCATCATATGAAAATACTGGCACTATGCAAGTGCTGTTGTGCTCAGTCTTCTGTAAGGTGTAATTATGTATTTAAACGGGAATTAACGCAATCACGAAAAGGTATTGCATACCTCTGAATTGCTGATGTTTCGATCAGGTTGCACTGGCCGTGGTCACAGGCTGACTGACCTTTTCGTGATCGTGTTAATTCCTGTTTAAATACATAATTATATAATGGAATGCGAAAATTTTAATGTTCTGTAAGATGGTGATGATATAACTCCCCTGGTGACCAGCCACAATTTTAGTTAGGATCTACTGATCTCTACTCCTGTAATTTATTGCTAGGATCTTCTCAAAATCATTATTTAATGTAGGATCATTATTTATTGTCTACACTATTATTTGCCCTGAAAATTAATTGCATCTAAAATCTACTGTTTATTATAAATATGTCTCTTGCAATTTGCTAATACTGCAGAATGGAGTTATAGGTGTTTGTTCTGTATATGTGTGTGCTTTTAAACAACTTACTATTTTCAACACAACCTTCAACCACTTAAATAAGTGTCGAAATAAAGAATTATAATACTATTTCCTTAATAGTTTCATTGAAAATTATAATCTACTATAAAAACTTATAAAATAAATTAGAAATTATTTCCTGGCCACTTAGTAACTAGTAACACCCGTATTCACAAATAATACTTTTGGGTAGCATGAAAGCAACGTTAAGCTAAATAGGGAATTTCTCATAGCGTTCGTTGTGACCAGCCTAGTCATTCACAAACTATACTCAAGCTACCCTTTGCTAAGCGAACGTACTGCATCAAATACTGATCTGTGATTGGTCCATTTCCGTTGCCAAGGTC
Source organism: Euplagia quadripunctaria (assembly GCA_963859945.1). NCBI lineage: Eukaryota > Metazoa > Arthropoda > Insecta > Lepidoptera > Erebidae > Euplagia > Euplagia quadripunctaria. The sequence continues at coordinate 2,640,648 of OY982561.1, read as the reverse complement.
TCTCCAGTATTTGACTGACAGATATGTGTATGACATAAATGCAACATATAGTATGAGAGCCCATTACCTCATGGGTTTACGGTCAAAACAGTTTAAAATCAATAGATTTGGTTGTTCTGAATGTTCTGATTCCAAAAATACCTAATTTCAGTATTTTTTCACGAAATGTCTGACCTGACAGCATTTTCAAATATGTTTGAAAATTTTATCAAACTGTTTCATTGTATCTGTCTTATAGACATGGTTCTGGTCGTGGGCTTTCGTACTAAAATAGTGTGGTTATTTTTGTGTGCAAAAAAATCGGTGTAGTTTGAACATTCTATAAGGATGCAGAGGGAGAAAATATTTACAGAAAAAGGGAAGAATATGTTGAATATTGAAAAGGACTTCATCCACAGCCACAAGTAATTGACAAAAAGCTGGCATTATAAAGCACCTTTTAGTTAATTCTATTACATTTAAATTAATAAATGGTATAAGTAGAAAAGATACAGTATTCTTTCTTCCTCTGTGTAGTAATTGTAGGAAGTTTGAAAATCTCGAATTACCATTCTCGTAATTATTGTCCTCTGTTCAATCAAAAATATGAAATAAAGCAATTTTCATCAACTGTCACTCCCACGACGCTATGCTTTGCGTAAAATAGCTGCCGAGCTACTATATATGACGGTTCCTTTTAATGAACGCATAGCGTTGTCCATCGCTCAAGTATTGTTTGAGAATTTTAATTGCCGACTCTATGTGGTCGGGCTCACTGTGAGTCCTCATGTCATTGTTTGTGAATACGGGTGTTTTGCCACACTATCGAATTCATCAAATTTATTGCATGAAATTAGTGGTAGAGTCTGTAGTTGTTTTATAATTTGTTTTTAATACTTTTTGTGTTAGGATACGCATGATTGCACCTAATACTGTGATAATAAGACCTCGCTTAAGTACGACGTTATTCGTATTGTACTATTTACATATTATGTTGGAAAAGTCTTACCACAGAAAGACAGCTGTGTAAATAACATTGTGTGGATATTGCAGTCCGATACCGCCCCAGGACAAATAATTTTGTGATAAGCATGATCATTTGTTTTTTTTTATAATACACACATCAAAAAAGTCTAAGCAACACGCACCATTTACAGAAACTGCATGTTATTTTATTTTTTTCTTTGATATTTAATTTTTTTCTTAGCAGTATACAATTTTTTTTGTTCTCGGAAACATATACTCTCTGATTTAAAAAATAGAAATTCGATTGTGTTTTGTTTTCATTAAAATAAAAGCTAAAAATTTTTTCCCGATTTTGTGTGTTTTCACTTTTATCATTTTGAGATAAACAGTTTTTGAAAAAATTGATGAACTGATGAAATACAGAGAGCTGTAGGAATGCTGCGGGAAGAAATCAGTGAGTCAATAATTTGTCGTCTTTGACAGCGTTATGTTAATACAGGGGATCCTACTGAGCAGCACCCAGGACGTGGAAGGAGTACAACTGCTCGACAGGACCGATACATACAACTGACTACAAGATATCAGCCGATGTCAACCGCCCGGGAGATAGGTTTAAAGCTAAAATTCTCAAGCGGTGTTTTGTTAGCCACCAAACCGAGAGAAATAGGCTGCATGAATACGGCCTACGAGCACGACGCCCAATTAGGTGCCGACCTATACGCCATGGGAATCGCGCCCGTCGAAACGAAACGTCGGAACACTTGACATGGTCCCAGGAGCAATGGGATAAAATTTTATTTTGCGATGAGTCCCGGTTTGGATGTAACTGATACGAGAAGGGTAAGAGTGTATCGTCGTCCCGGAGATGCTAAACGGCTGAGATGCGTCCAGGAAGTGCACCTTTACAGTGGCTCCACAGTGATGGTATGGGCGGGTATTATTAAGAACAGACGAACTGAGCTCGTTTTTGTAGATGACAATATGAACGCTGAAACTTACGTTGAAGATGTCCTCGGGCCTAATTTTCACCCATTTGCAAATGGAAAACAACGGCCAGACCTCAATCCCATCGAGCACGCATGGGACATGCTCCAGAGAACCTGGACGGAGTGTCCAACAACTGAAAGACTTGTTAAAATTCCAATGGGAGCGAATGCCGCAGGATCAAATAAACAATCTTATTAATTCAATGAAAAATCGTTGCCGACAAGTTTTAAACAACAGAGGCGGTCACACTTTGTATTGAATTACCAAATAATTAAAAAAAATGTCGTTATTTAATTTTGTAAAACATGAAAAGTTAATTACGTTTTAACTTTATTTTATACTACGTATATTACGGTACACATATTGTTAATTATTGTGATTAAATGAACAATGGAATGAAAGATTTTGTTGCTTTAGTCACTAATGCATGAAAGAATGCTTAGTTATTATTTATAAAAGAAATATAAATATATTACAATAGTAAAAATCGTTCAAAAGTTCAAAACCGTACATTGCATGCTTAGACTTTTTTGATGTGTGTGTGTGTCTGTATGTATGTATTTAGAAAATTATAAGCATATTTATCAGCAGTCTGGTTACCATGCGGCCGTGTGTGACATGTCTAGTTATTATTACTATTTGTGTAATTAACAGATAGTTGTTAAGATTCTAGGTGTGCTTTGTGACCGTTATGTTATACTATGTTTATAAAAGAGAGGCGCGTCAGAGATGTTTCCTAGTAGGGAAGTTGTCACTATTTTGCAAACATAAAAAACTTTATCGCAATAAAACTTGTATATCTATATATCAGCATAGCTTGTAGTAATGGTACTAGAACACAGATAAACATACTTAGATACAATTTTTGACTGTAATTACTTACATATTGTACATAAAAACACCCAGACCAAAACAAATAGACATATTATTAATGTATACAAATATTTGTACTGTGTGGGAATTGAATCCGCGATCTTGGACGTTGCAGTCTAACACAGGCCGTCAAAATGTACTGCATACTATGCGATTCAAATAAAATGAGGACTAATCTTGCACCATATTGTGATGTCATAGCTGTCGATTCGACCAAATTAGGTAGGATGAGCAAAACAGATATTTTCGAAACAATCAATTAATTTACAAAAACTTTTTAACTAAATATTAAAGCGACGAAAAAGAATAAAAAGGAAAAAAATAAATTAATCTTGTAAGTCTTGAGTATTGAGCTTATTTACATAAACTATCAAATTTTATTTAAACTAATTTTTAGTCAGCGCCAAACAACAGAGAAATAATGTAACAAAAAAATAATCATCAAAATCGGAGCATAAATAACGGAGTGAGGCCAGAACATACATAAAAAGTATGGTATAATTGAGAACCTCCTTTTTATTCGTCGGTTAAAACACATGAAAAATTGGATCAGAAATTATTTTTCTATTTAAATTTAAGAAAGCTTAAGAAATTATGGTCGAATATCAACCAACAGGCGATCACTAGTTATTTTTAAAATTATGAAATCTATGATTAGGTATAGATATACCTACAGCTAAAAAAGTGAAGTAAAAAAAATGTTTGCTATGCAAATTAGTTTTGTGTGCGAACCGTAGTTTCCAAGTGACAGTTGACAGATTAAGGTCATTGACGTTCCTATTCTTATTTGAAACGCATTGTGTGTGTTGAAGCCTTAAATATTTTTTATAAAAAAAAACTAATTTTATATGTGTGAGACGTGATTATCTAATTTATTGTGTGCACTGGTGCAGGCACGCGAAGCAAGTGCACGAGAGCACGGCGCGTGACCGCGTCCTGAGCACGACAACCACCGCAAGTAAAGTGCCGGTCGCAGCTATCACTGGACGTGCAACTGTCGCACAACCGTCCTCACGTTAGTATTTGTAAACTGGACTATCTAAATTATATGGTACACCTAGTATGAGATTTTACAGTTACTAAGTAAAGTAATAGGGAAAATTCGACAACACTAAATTTAGTTACTATTTTTGCATGGGGCAATGTCAGCACGACTATAATTATGGAAGTTACGACATTTTAGCAGAACTATGAAAAAACGTAAACAGTTATAATCGCGAAAGAAATTGCATAACAAAATGGAGTGCTTAAAAAAATATTATATACAAATATATATATTAGAAACGAAACTGATATCGGGCCACTATCCGGTATATAATAGTAATTTTGCTGCACTTAGAGAAGGCGTATGATAGGGTACCTCGAGAGGTTTTGTGGTGGGCTTTGAAAGGAGTGCCTGCTAAGAATGTGGAATTGATTCATGCTATGTACAGAGAGTCTAGCACTTGTGTGAGATCAATGGCTGGAAACACCGAACAATTCGGTGTCTTTGTGTCTTTGGAGACTCTGCAACGTGATCCATGGGGACGCCCTTACCTTCTGGTAAGGGGCAAATTACGCCCTTGGGCCCCCCCGCTGACGCAGAGTCTCCAACCTGAGCTGCTTGAAGGCATCATCGGCACACTGTTCCCAACGCGGGCGGAGGAGCATACACCTCCGCCGTTGGCTCTGCCTCAGGTACCCAACGCCGAAGACGACGACGCCCCCGAAGTTACTCGGGTGGAATTAAGGGCAGCGGTGCAACGGCTTCAAGCCAAGAGTACCGCTCCAGGACCCGACGGCATTCCGAGCCGAGCGTGGGTTCTCGCCCTTAAAGCTCTCGGGCCTCGACTAATAGGGCTCTTTAGCGCATGTTTAGAGAGGGGCCAGTTTCCGAAATTGTGGAAGACAGGGAAACTGGTTCTCATCCAGAAAGCGGGGCGCCCAGCAGACTCACCCTCAGCCTATCGGCCCATCGTGTTGCTCGACGAGGTGTGTAAGCTCTTTGAGCGAATCATCGCGGAACGCCTCATCGAGCACCTTTCGAGAGTGGGGCCGGATCTGGCGGATAGCCAATTTGGTTTTCGCCGGGGGCGCTCCACTGTGAATGCAATCATGCGCGTAAGGGCCCTGGCGGAGGAAGCAGTATCCCGGGGTGAGGTGATGTTGGTGGTGTCTCTCGACATCGCCAACGCATTCAACACTCGTTTTTCACGGAGTGCCTCTTTACCTTCGCCGTATTGTCGGGGCATACCTATCGGAGAGAGCCGTAATCTACCCGAGTCGGGCAGGATATGGTCGACGAGAGATGTCGTGCGGTGTTCCACAAGGTTCGGTGTTAGGGCCGTTCTTGTGGAACATCGGATATGACTGGGTGCTTCGCGGAGTGCTCTTGGGAGGTGTAGCCGTCACTTGCTACGCTGACGACACCTTCGTGACGGCGCGAGGCAAGACGCCCCGCGAGGCTACCATAAAAGCCACGGCCGGTGTCGCTCAAGTCGTTGGAAGGATCCGGCGGCTAGGTCTTGAGGTGGCCCTACATAAATCCGAGGCCCTTTGTTTCCATGGGCCTTGGAAAAGGCCTCCAGCTGGATCTAGCCTTATCGTGGGAGGTGTTCGCATCGGCATCGAGCCTTCGATGAGATATCTTGGGCTTATACTCGATAGCCGATGGGATTTCGGATACCACTTCCGGAATCTGGCTCCCAAACTTATGAGGATGGCGGCTGCGCTTTCGCGGCTGCTGCCCAACTTAGGGGGGCCCGACACCTTCTGTAAGAGGCTCTACAATGGTATCGTGCGGTCCATGGCCTTATATGGGGCCCCTATTTGGGCGGAGAACCTGACGATGGCCGTCAGAGTCATAAGGGGATACCGCACGGTTTCCTTCGAAGCGGCGAGTCTCCTAGCCGGAACTGCACGATGGGACCTTGAGGCGAAGACCCTTGCGTCGTTATACCAGTGGCGCAAGGAGCGGGACCTGGGACCCACACCTCAGGAAATTGAGGTGCAACGGTCTCAGCTCCGTCAGGTCCTAATGGCAGAGTGGGAAGAGCGACTTGGGCGACCGAGCGCTGGGCACGCCACAATCGTGGCGGTAAGACCCATCATGGAGGATTGGCTCGAGAGGCAGCACGGCAGTCTCTCCTACCGGCTGACGCAGGTTCTGACCGGCCACGGCTGTTTCGGCAAGTACCTGTGTCGCATAGGCGAACAGTCACTGTCACTGCGAAGGCCGTCGCGAGGATGCTGTACTCCACACTTTAGTGGAGTGCTCAGCGTGGACGCAACAACGCCGTGATCTCGCGGCGGCTATTGGAGTGGGAAGCCTCTCACTAGAGACCATGGTTCTGGCCATGGTCCAAAGTGAGAGTGCGTGGGAATCCGCTGCCTCTTTTTGTGAGGAAGTGATGTCCGCTAAAGAGGCGGCGGAAAGGGAACGGGAGAGGGCTAGTACTCTCCCGTCCCGAAGGAGAGGCACCAGGCGCCGGATAGCGCAGAATGATCTCCGGCCTCCATGAGCGCTGGCCTGGGGGTAACGGGTGAGGCTGCCCGTTACTCTAGCAGAAGCAGGCCTGAGACGGTGGCGCGCCGTGTTCCGCGCGCCTCTCTGCACTCGAAGGGGGGCAAGGCCCTCCGCACTCAAGGGTGTGGCTGCCTTTTGTTTAAGAGGCGGCCAAGGTCTGCTGGGGTTCTCGGGGACTTCCTTCCTAGGGTACACCCGAGTCCCTTGCAATAGACTCATTTATGACGGAACACCGTGTGGTTTTAGTCGGTTCGATTCCGACATACCACTTCACTGGCAGCCCCGGTGGAGTGATGACCCGAGGGGGTTTCCACACGATATAAAGAAAAAAAAAAAAGGTACCTAAGTGTTACTCTATAATAGTGAGCATACCATAGATTTTTTTTTTGTAGAAAAAATAAGTATATTTGGTTATGCGACGGCAAATATCTTAAAACAAAGCATTCTTAACTTTTGCTCAAAAAAATAAATTAACAAAAAAATTTTAACTAATTAAAATTATTAACGAGAATTTTAGTTTGTTTGTGTGTAACGCTTTCACGCCTTAGGTAGTCAACCGATGATCATGAAATTTTGCGTTCACGTTGTCAGGGATACAGAAAAGAAGATAGGGTAGTAGTAACCTTTTATTAAGTAAGAACGTGTGAGGTGTCTTTGGGATAGCGAAAGGAACTTCGTTCCAACCGGGTGTCCCTTGACACCTCTCAAGTTTTTTATTTCATCTTAATCTATTTTTAAGGCAGCGACGTGGCATTACTTCCGACATCCAGTACAGGTAATTAAAAATGTTCGGCTCAATATCCGGTTTCAAGGTTTGCCGGATAGCTGGTTAACAGCTATCTGTTTTATCTCTGTAAAAAAATCATGTCACGTTGTTTGTCCGCGATTAACTCCTAAACTAATGAACCGATTTTAAATTTTTAATGAAATTTTGCATACTTGAGAGATAGGATAGTTTTTATCTCAATTTATAGTCACAAATTTTTTACTGCAAATTACTTAGCCAAAGCGTGGCCGGGTATTTATAATTGAAATCATGTGACAACAAAGTAATGTATTTTTTTTAAATTACCTGTGTTGGTAATGATCAAATGGTTAATATTCGTTTTCGTCATAAACTCAAGTCACAATTAACATGACTGGCTGAATAGATTCAAGCTGGTCTCTTTTTAAATTAAGTGACAGTAGCAACAACCACCAACCTTTCACTTTCACCAACTGTACAGCGAAACTACTAAGATAAAAAAAAAAACAATCTATTAGGTAGTGTGGTAATTTTTTTTTATTGATTTTACAGCAGCCAGTCGTATTCTGGAACGCTATACACGCAATCCTCAGGTGCAAGAAATTCCAAAGACAAGCCCAACGTCACAAATGAAGAGAAAATCTGTAGAGTTGACGTACGTAACTACTTTATGAACATTTTTTTATTTTAAGAGTGGTTGTCCAAAGACTGTTTTACTTACTTTTTTTTACTGTTTTTACCTTGTTTTCTATTCAATATTTTTAAACAAGAACACAAAACCCTTCATCAGACGCGAGTAATAAATAAGTACCGTGATGTTAACAAATACTTGCCTCCCCCTTGTTTACAAATTTATTTTATGCATGTGTTATATATTTATCAAAGATATACGGTTTAAATTACGTGTGTATTTCGGGGACATCCGACTACTTTCGGACCTAACGGTGGCCCCTTTTTCAAGGAGTCTAAGTGAGGAGTGTGACGCCGGACATGGTCGCGGCAACCTCCTTCAAAAAGGGCCCCCATCGCGTCCGAAGTCCGTCAGTAAAACTGTATATCTTTAATGAATACCACTCACGACAATTTTTATTCGAATGTGGCATATTAAAAAATGTTGCAGTTGCATTAACCCATCCTCTTTTTCAGATTACCGTCCCATATCAATTCTTCATTTTCTATCCAAAGTCCTTGAACGCCTCATCCACAATCAGTTAAGCTCGTTTCTCTCAAAGAATTGTCTCCTAAATCCTCTCCAATCAGGTTTTCGTCCAGGGCCATACTACTACCACAGATTTAGTCCATATTACGGAGGATATCAAGTTGGGCATGGAGGCAGGAAAGCAGACAGTCTTTGCTTTACTAGATTTTAGTAATGCTTTCAACACCGTTGACTTTGATGTCTTGCTAAGTATATTGTGCTCTCTTAACATATCTCCATCAGTAATTGACTCGTTTCATAGTTACCTGTATGGTCGCCAGCAGCGTGCTCGTATTGACAATGTTTACTCCTCTTGGTGCACTACATCTGCGGGCGTACCTCAGGGCCACGTGTTATCCCCATTACTTTTTGCAGTTTTTATAAACTCAATCACAAATCAATTACTTTCTTCCTACCATATTTTTGCAGATGATCTCCAAATCTACTCAAAAGCTGATCCTGACAATATAACAGAAGCAGTTGATGTCAGCAACAAAGATTTAATGCAAATATGTGCCTGGAGTAAGGATTATGGACTAATTTTAAATCTGTCAAAAACACACGTCATTGTAGTGGATAGTCCTAGGATGAACTGCAGAATAAACCTTCAGCGAATGCCATCTATTTATTGCAATGGTTTGGTTATACCATATAGTGAGAAGGTTAGAAAGTTAGGGATCTATATGGACGCGTACTTATCCTGGCGCCCTCAAATGGGAGAAATCAATCGTAAATTATTTGCAACAGCGGGATCTTAGCGAAGGCTTCGGAATTTCTTTCCTACCAACACGAAAATTGCGCTCGCACAATCTCTTCTTCCTATCCTTGATTATGGTGATCTCTATCTCGATCTCACCGAAGACCAACTGAAGAAACTTGAGTGTCTCCAAAACGTCTGCAAAATATGATCATGTCTCAGAGTATTGTTCTAAGCTCAAGTGGCTACCTGTACGTCTTCGCCGTAATATTCGTATTCTTTCGTTTTGCACAGTACTCTGTTCCATCCTGACTCTTCCTCGTATCTTAAAGAACGTTTTGAGTTCTTACACAACACACATTGCAGGGACCTGAGATCATTAGAGAATTTAAAGCTGAAAATGTCGAGAAATTCCATATAGTTTGCAGACCTTTCGACAAGCCAAAACCTTGCACTCATTTAAAAAACGAGTCAATGATTATTATTTGTCACTATAAATACTTTTTAATTATCCTTACTAATATTATAAATGCGAAAGTAACTCTGTCTGTCTGTCGCCCTTTCATGCCAAAACTACTGAACCGATTTAAATGAAATTTGATACACAGATAGTTTAGAGCCTGAGAAAGGACATAGGCTACTTTTTAATGCGAAAAAAAGGGGGTAAGGGGTTGAAAGGTGGGGATGAAAAGTTGTATGGAAGTATCGTCGTATTTAGAGCTAAAAGCTTGAAACTTATTTTTTAGGCTGTTGATTCGATATAAATACACTATTCCACGCGGACGAAGTCGCGGGCACAGCTAATATTATTATAAATATAATATAATGTATATATTTTAGTGTATGCATAAATAATATGAATATTAATATGTGTATGTAATATGTTTATAATTATTATGGGTAAATATAGTATTAAGAATATAATATCTTAACATAACCTTTTATTAGTTCACCACAGACTACCTTCAATTATATTTGACAATGTCCATACAAAGGTTATCTGGAGACTGGAAGAAATCGCCGTGTGTGATAAGACCGCCGATTGTCATACCTTAACATTTTTTGTTTGCACTATTTACTATTTAAAGGTGTACAATAAAGAGAAATAAATAAATATGTCTAGACCAATACTCTGTTTTCAACAGAACTGACCCCGATGCTAACCTGAAGAAGGCGCGACTCATCCGTTTTGCCGGCTCTCCGCAGCCGTCCGTTAAAGAAGGTAATTTTATTCTCTGCACCTTGTGTGTTACATGAATGGTCTTATTAGAATCGACTGTTTGTAGGAGCACAATCAGAGTGCAAAGAACATTATAATGTAAGGTAAGGTATAAATATTTTAGTAACTCCCTCTACAAACACACAAAGTCCCTCGCCGCGTCTGTCTGTCTGTTCGCGATACAACCATCTGCAACAATCATCAATAATCAATTTACACAAAATCTTAACAAATTATACACTTAAACATTCCTCATGAATCACTCTGTCTATTAGTGAAAACCGCATGATAATCCGTTCAGTAGTTTTTCAGTTTATCGCGAACAGACAGACAGACGCGGCGGGGGACTTTGTTTTATAATATGTAGTTTATCTCTCAATCATTGGTAAATTTTCTCAGACGAGTATTCTGAGATCTGTAGAAGCGTTTAGTCGTATAATGCCTAATTCGCGAAATGGCACCCGAGTTTCGAAAGGGCCAATTCGCGAAAAGGCTAATTCTCAAAAGGCCTCAATAGTGAAATGCCTAATTCGTGAAAGGACTAATTCGCCAAATGGCCAACAGGGGCGCGCAACGAAAAATGTTGACCGCGAGTTGATTTATTTAATTTACGCCATCTTGTGGATTCTACTTCTAAATGAATTTGATATTTGTTGTTATAAAATCTTGCTTCACATTCCAGGTACCTCCAAAACTGTCTTTGCACGACTTGGGAACTCCGAACCAGCTAAAGTGTCCACCAAAGCCGCAGTCAAACCAATATACGCACGTCTCGGCTCCAAACAGACCACACAAGACGGACCAGACCACCAAATAATACCAATAGACGAAGACGCTCTCAAGTATGAGGGCATTCTCAAAGGCTCTCCGCCAATGAAGAAGGTTGTCACAGTCACTACATCAAAGAATAATACAAGAAAAATAGCTATGGGGTTGTGTACTATGAGAGCAGATGAAACCCCAGTCAGCGTGAAAACGAAGCTAGCATTACCAAAGTCTAAATCTGTTAAGTTTTCAAATCATGTTCAATATAAAGAAATTGAATCGATACAGAGCCCAGCTGCCAAACCACAGGTGAAAATCATTCAGAAATCTATTCCGAAGCCTATTCAGAAATTCTCTCCCGTCTTCAACAAGCCGGAAAGGAGGTTGACCATGCCTGAAGGTGTTAATAACAATGTCAGAGCGAGATTAGGTACAAAGGGTAATGCTACTAATTTAACTATCACTAAGAACGTGTTTAATAGATTAGGTGTTTGATGTGTGCTAAGTGATTGTAAATCTTATGTTATACAGCGGGACTTTTAATTGATGCTGTATAGGACTCACTGTGATTATTGATAACTGTTAATAAACGGGTAACTTGGGTAACTTTGTACATCGAAAAACATTGACTTTATTGTAAGTTTTAAGTATTTAAAACCAGTTAAAACTGTCATTAAAACTTTCTTGCTTGTAGGCGAGGAAATAGTACTTGCTTGTTCATTGCTACCCGAGCGGGTTACATTTTGTATTCACTGAAAACGACGACACGAGAAATTCTAAGAATCCACAAGACAGTCAAAATAGTAGTTGTCAAATAACTTTTGAATAAAGTTATTTGACATAATAAAAATGGCATATTTTACTTAGTCTAATTCTCCTCTTGCATATTTAAAATGAAAATTACGTTAAAATCAGTGTTAATTAATAAATCAAGTTGTAAATTAATACTTTCTTTACTTTGTGTATACCAATAATCGTAGTTGATTACGAAAACGATAAATATCACGTTTAGTTTTCAATGTTTACCATGAAAAAGCGATGTTACCAGTGCTCTGCATTTGTTAATAAAGTTAAGTCTATTGGCTAATGTTCAGATGACCGGGCCCGGTCCACAAAGCGTTGTAATAAATAATATCCCGAACAACAGTCTTCGACGCTTGTACACTTTAAACACATTGATAACTGCCATGTAATTTTTTAGAACCACTGATCGATGGTAATCACTGTAAAAAACGCTCTCGCGTATTATTTAGGTCTTAGGTTGCGCGTTCGACTGTTAGGTAAATAAAACTTGTAGTGGCGTGTCAGTCTGCGAATGTTATTAATTTGTTGCGAGTGTTGCTATTTATTTAAATGTCTTGTTAAAGTAAGCCATCTGTTGTACTGCTAATTAATCGGTTCTAATTCGAAGTAAAGAAGAACTCGACGGAATTGGGATTCCCTTCTACATATTGGATTTAAAATTATTGGATGTATTCAGCAGTTGCTTTAGTATTCTTAAAAATATTCAAGGCTAGTCTGAACCTTTGTTGGTGGATGAGCTAAGTTACCCAGGGTTAGTTTTTATTGACATTTTTCTGTTAAGTTATAATAATGTTTTTGTAAATGCTAGTTACAACACGAAGCTTGTAGTAGACTTATTTGTAAAACGATGATCTGTGTAAACCAAGTGTATGGTTTGTGTTCGTTTGTGTATGCCCATAACAAAAGAATTCTATTTACAGCGTTTGCCTTAAAAATTGTGAAAAATAACAATATATGTAGGTAGATAAGGATGCAATTATTTTATTGTTAATTAAATAGCTTGTTATACATACTAATAAGAAAATGATCTGGTTATATAAACTCATATAAAACTAATACATAGATACGCACTCAAAAGTGTAAGAAATAAAAGATGTACAAAGTCCTAATGGAGAAATGTCTTCGTTCCGCGTCCTTACTATAAGTAAGTACTGTATTGTGAAAACGTGGAAAATATTTTTTTTTAGAAAACCAAATTAATTTATAATACTTGAATAGTATACGAATGTAATATTTGTGCTATTCAACAAGAGAGCAATAGAAAAGAAAGTGAAGTTAAATTCGTCAATTTATTTGACATCATAACTCAACTTTGGCTCACATTCCTTTTATTAAGTGAGTGCAAGCAAAATTGAATTTTCATACAATGTTATAAGACTCATTATATAATGTTATAGTTTGCAAATGCACATATAATATACCCATGTCGGCTGTATATTGATACATCAGTGTACAAATCTTAATTACTATACTCTTATTAAGAATATCTGACCGTAGCGTTACACTTCGTTCATATAAGTATTAAGTGTGTCATTTTGTCTGACACAAGGTCAGAAGGGTTAATTGAGGGTGTGAGTTTATTATAATATAATATATTGTTAACACACCACAGCGATCATGCACGCTCTTAAACGCACACTCTCAAATTTAGTGTTTTTTTTGTACTTTTGTAGGATGAAATGAAACTGCAGGATCATAAACAGTCTATTTGAAAATCTTTTGGACTATTTCTATTGAAAAAAAAATGTTAAAAATCAACGTTTTTATTTGAATGTCTGACTTTATCAATAAATTAACTATTTTAGTTTCTCTAGTTTCTCTTTAACCCTTTGATCGGTGTCCCCTCCCCCCACCTAGCTATATAAATTCACCCATTTGAGGTGAATATATAGATAGGTGAGAGTTAGCTAGGCGACCTACAAAAATCATAGGGATTCCAAGATCGTATCGATAACCAACTAATATTACTGTTTATCTCCTAACTTTTAGATTGCCGTTCTTTAAAAGGAAAAAAAGGAACCTTATAGACTTACAGGATTACTAGGTTGTCTCTGTTCGCTTCCCTCCTAGGGTATCCCGGGTTCCCTGCCATAGACTCGCTTGTGACGGAACACCGTCTGGTTTTAGTCGGTTCGAGTCCGACATACCACTTCACCCTCGGTGAGGTGATGACCCGTGGGGGTTTCCACACGATAAAAAAAAAGAGAGTCTCTGTTAAGATCCTTTTTCTCCGGAATCTGTGGAGGTGTGATGAGTGTGATGCATCAAGTTGAAATTAATACCAAATATTTATGTCTGCGGTCCCTTGGAGTTGTAGAAAAATCAAGCTTCTAAGTCAACGCAATCAAAAGATACGGCCATTTAAGCCTTAGATTTGACCAAACTTGAACATTTCAGGTAAATCAAAACCTTTAGGGTATTTCCCATTGACCTAGAATCAGGTAATTTAGTAAGAAGTAAGGTCACAAATAATGGAAAAAATCCGAAAGTCGTTAATTTATTATCATGTCTGTCTGTTCCTGTTAAGACTCTTTTCCTCAGGAACCGTTGAGGCATCAAGTTCAAATTAACATCAAATACTTATCTCAGCAGTCCCTTGAAGCTGTAAACAATCAAGCTTTTAAGTCAACGCAATCAAAAGATACAGCCATCACGTAAGCCTTAGATATTAACACATTTGAACATTTCGCATCAAAACCTATACGGTACTTCTCATTGACCTAGAATCATGAAATTTGGTAAGAAGCAAAGTCTGACAGCACAAGTAAAGGATAAAATTCGAAAGTCATTAATTTGTTGTTATTAGGTCTTTACCTATGAAATTGCGGTTTTATATGAAGAAAATCAAACGATTTTTTTTCTATATTTTTTATTTATATTAATCAAAGCAATCACCCATGCAATCGATGCATCTTTGGCAACGCAGTGGCAGTTTATTGATGCCCTTCTTGAAGAAATCAGCTGGGAGGGAGGCAACAAATTCTTCTTCATTTTGTAGGTACTGCCTCTCGGGTATTGAATTTTTTTCTAAAGGTCTGGTGAGGACGGCGGATGACGGAGAGCTTCCAACTCGTTCTTGCAATTTGGAGACCGTCTGTTGTGCAGTATAAGGTCGCGCGTTGTTGTGCAGGAACAACGGAGACGAACAATGAACCAAAGCTGGTTGGAGATGTACGAGCTTCTCATTGTGTTCAGTTCTTTACAGTACACATCTGCAGTAAGGCTCATCCCGTTTAGTGAGAAGCTGTGATGAATCACACCGGCGCTAGACCACCAAACAGTGACCATCACTTTTCTAGGGCTTAACTTTCTTTGCCTGTTGAGCAGTGCAAGGCACGTCTCGACGCGTACTTAGCGCTGGCGACCATTGAGTTAGTGGGGCACCCATTTGTCAAGCTTTTTTACCTTGCCAATTTGACGCAAATGGACCAATATTGTTTTGATGCTAACGTCGAAAGCTGCTGCTTATTCAGCCGTAGATTGAGTATCGTCAGCGAATCACCTTTAATTCGTCATTGTCGACCAAAGATTTCGGACGAGAGGTTAATTTTTCAGGTCGAAATTTCCAGCATGGTTTGCAGTGTTAGCTCCGTAAACGTCGTTGATGTTGCGTGCCGTTTGTGCCGCGTTGCTGCCATGACGGTAGATACTCATATTCCATAATTACTCGAATTTTTAACGTATCCATGATCATGAAAAAGATTCAAATGCGATGAAAACATAACACTTCAATAAACAAATGACTACTTTTGAAAAAAGAAATCCATGTTTTTAAAATAAATATAATTTGAAATTAGAATTCATAGCCAAAAACAAATTTAGATTTGAAATAGCCAGTACAAATAGCAGACAGGAATTCATAGGTAACAACCTTTTATATCACATAAAAAATTAGTTTTTGTGATTACAAACTTATATTTTGCGGTTGGACAGTCGACTTTGTCGTACATCGATGCAAGGTAGAATATTTCTAGAACCGCAAAGTTTGTCTTTTGGAAAAGACTGGCGAATATCTTCGAGAATTGATTCCCGAGGTGGGCGCCGAAGGTTCCGTACACACGTTTGTTTGCTTACGGAACCTTCGGTGCGCGAGTAAGACTCGCACTTGTCCGGTTTTTTTAAATTTATTCTTAGTCGGTGCAATGTGTTTTATTTTTCCATTCTACTCAGATCATTCTTTATTACACTGCTTACTCCCCTTGTAGCCATTTCTTCTTTGATGTAGTCCCTCCAGCGTTTCTTTTGTCGGTCTCCACTTTTGTATCGATCAACTTCGATACAAAAAATTCTCTTCACTTGATTTTGCACATCTCTCCGCAACGTTTCATCCACTGGCGCTACTTTCAGGCTTCCTCTAATTTATTCATTCCTCACCTTATCTTTCCTAGTTACATCACACATCCATCTCAACAATGCGAATGTTGAGATTTCAGCAACAAGCAGGCGTATCTCATAAATTCTCTTTGTGGGTCAACATTCAGATCCATGCAAAACGGCAGGTCTGATGATCACACTAATATTATAAAGGCGAAAGTTTGTGAGTGTGTGGGTGTATGTTTTTACTTCTTCACGCGCAAACGGCTGAACTGATTGCGATAAAACTTGGTATGTAGATAGCTGGAGACCTGGATTAACACATAGGCTACGTTTTATCCCGATATTACTTACGCGGGTGAAACCGCAGGGCGCTGCTAGTAGTCAGATAAATCTGTTTTTTTCAGTTTTATATTAACCCCACTAAATATATAGGTAGGTAAAAACTTGCACTAGGCGCTATGTGTACTATAACTACAGGCAAATTACCTACCTGATTTGTAGCGTACCTGAAAAACCAAAAATATTCTTCGATACACGCAACACAACCTTATAGGAAAATGACAGTGTTTGGCATAATATTCCATTTATTTTATTATGCACTAAAATCAATAAAAATAGCTTATGTTAGAGGTGCTGATCAATGGTCAATGACTGTGAAACTGGCAAAAAACAGTTCCGATTTGTCAACTGATCTTCACGATAATTTACTTCATGACAACGCAAGACCTCGTAGTGACCAAAAAAAACGGTTAACGCTACAAAAGTGACAGTTAGAAATCCTTCATCATCAGAATTCTTTATCAATAGACTACTTACCCTTTTTTTCCATTTATATCCCATATATTTTGTGTAAATTCTTTGTAAAATTAGATTTAAATGATTTGGAACATGTGTCAAAATGTTGTGTGATTGTGTGTGTGTGAAATGACTGGCCTGTTGGTCTAGTGGTTAGTGACCCTGACCGCTATGATTATAGGGCGTGGGTTCGATTCCCACCTGAGTCTGGGTGTTCTTTGTGTCCGTTGTTTCTATGTTTGTAAAGTCCCCCGCGACACAGGAGTAATTCCTAATGCGGGAGTTGTCTTTTTACAAAAAACAATAAAAAATGGCTTGGCTTGAACCAGGACCGTGAGCGTTATTATTTATCTCGGCACACTGTTTTGCAAACTTGCCTACCACAAGAACTGGGTTTGTTAGGCAAAGCAAATAAAATAAGTACCTACGTACCTACTTAGTAAGAACTTGCGGTACTTCGGCGTAGTAACTTCTTAGTAATCGGTGACTTTAGTAACCTAATTAACCTTTAAAGAATACCTACCTTTAGTTATTTAGTGGTTATACGCTACACTTAAAACTTGTTACTGGATTTGTTAACTTACGAGAACTTTAATAATATTATACCTAAGTATTAATAACCGACACGCGCAACTATGGTTGTTAAGAAATTGTGGTTTTGTGCAAAACTTTGTAATGTATTTTAACTATAGGTAAGAATATTTTGCACGTATCCTATGCTTTGTTACACAATAAATGTACTTACTTTTTAGATTGCAAAGTATCTTTACCTACTGTTGCATTATAAAAGATGTGTAGATATTTCTTGATAGATTCCAATAATACCTATAAGATTTTTTTTATTCGCCACTTCGACAGTGACGAATTTGAAATTTGATGATAGAAAATGCTATTTCGATGTGCTTGAATTTTCCTACGCAATTATCTCAGGGCCGAGTTAATTCGCTCAACAAGTTAGCTCCTTAAAAAAGAAGGACCCTGTTTGTTTTGTTCTGAAATTATAAGATTTTGAGAGGTTGACGAAAAATATGGTAAAGATATATAGTATACGGGTAAAGAAGCACATCGCCGCCGCTTCGGCGATATAGGCAAGCGATGAAATGTGAACTATGAACACTTGCACCAATAGTGATGTCAGTCGTGGGTTCATGCCACTTTGTCACGCGTATGGAGTTTTGGCGCTAGTATTTGTTGGACACATGAGCAAGAATTTCTCGGACTAAAATACAGTACTCCACGCTTTTTAGGTACCCTTTAACGTTTTTAATTTTATTTTAATTAAACTATCCTTTTTAGTCTTTTTTGAATTATTGTATTGTTATTCTTTTTATGTATTCAGGAATTCAAAAAATAAATGAGCATTGCAATTGAATGAAACTGAACAGCATAATGGTATTAGGTAAGTAGGTACCTACATTTATTAATTGTTATTATGTAAGTTATATACCTACCACCTTAAAAAGTTTATTTTTTTTTCGCTTCTAAAGTAAATCTCCTGATACCATTAAGCCGAGGATATAGGTAACAAAGGGTAACTGATTAAAACCTTTACACAGTATCATCCTGATATCAGGCCTGTTGCCGAGAGAATACATATAGGTGTGTAGGTGAATCAGTGACTAAGCAAATATACAAAAAATCTTGGTAAATATTCCTCTTGACCCCGTCCACTTGGCGGTGAGGTTTGTTCTTCGCCAAGTGCCAAGCACTCCGCAAACCGATTGACCCCTCTCGCGATTGTTAAACCTACATTATACATACATATTATGTGGTAAGTAAAATTTGAATAGTTAATCCGAAATACCGTTAACTAGGTACTTAAGATTTACCTGGAATGCTTTTATTAGATACAATTAAACGTCGTTAAAAATTATAATGTACCAAAAAATATGTAAATATATTTATTTATAATAACTAACAGTACATAACCTCGTTGTACATAAATTACATTTATTTGTTACCCAGAATAAATAATAGTAGAAATATGTGCGAGTGATTAATCAAACAAAAAGTTTTAAAACCAGATTCCAATAAAAATTGGAAAACCTATTGGGAATTTCCTATCCGAGAAACCTTAAAACGTCGGTGTGTGTGTGTATGTATCATGTTGCTTATGCGATATTAATTACGCTTCATTGATGAACAAAGTTGATACGCGGACTTTCACTGTGTTTCCAGTGCCTAGGCTCCCCTGACTCACTGACCGCGACCATGGCGCGAAGAAAGCTAGTGGGTTAGGAAAGTAAACACTAATTAATTATATTCTTAGCTCACTGAGATATTCTATCTGTACCAATTTATAGTGAGGGTCGGTCACTGACCAATATTTAAGTATGCTTTAAATCAATTATCTGTTTGTGTTAAATGATCCTTGGACAGTTGTGACAACCGTGAAGAAACCCTTTGCAACAATGTTACACAAAATGAACTCCTATTTCGACCGTGAGGCCACAGCTGTTACAGAACATTGCCCTTATACCGATTTGATGTGGGAGCACACTATCGCTTTGGATGTCGTAGATGTAATAAACAAATCAATTTAATGTCACTTATTGAAAGTTTATGTAACCCTTTTACAACTTCTGTTAATGTATTCTTGAAATCGTGTTACGTATCCGGACACGGGAAGTATTGTGTTTATTTGTTAATTTTCGATTAAAATATAAACGAGTAATAACAATTTGCCTTATTTTATTTAACAATATCGTTCGCTAAGTGTTATATCATGTCGGGGGCTCTATGCACAAAACTGTAAAATAGAGTGGAGTTGGAAAAAAGACGATCGCGAGGTACTATTTGCGCTCGCGCAAGGTGCGATATAAGCGCGTGGAGGGAGCCGCGCCGCTGCAGTGCCGCTCCCACTGGCTCCGACACAACATGGGGAGAAAGGTAAATTTATTAAAATATAAATATAACGTACACAAAACCTACTTAACCAACAATTACGACTGTGTTTACAATGTCCAGTGTTTTAATATATTTTTCTGTTGTTTTCAGGTATTATTGATAGTTTTGTGCTGGCTGACATTAAGTCAGACATTTGGTGATAAAAGAAACTATAATTTATATGTTGAAGATAATGAAAGTGCAGAAAGTGCTCCGCGACTCTACCGCAATGTTCCGCTCGGAGTGTACGCCAGTGCTGCCCCTTATGGCGCTCACTCGTTTCATCTGCCGAACTTTGTCGCTGCGCCTAAGGCCGCAGCCTCACATATTATTCCAGTGAATGAACATTATGTGAATCACTTGACAGATTCCTATGGAAACCAATTTGTTGGGTCACCGCAGTTATCGACGTATAAGTTGGCATTTCCACAACAGTTCGTTCAACTTCAACCAAAGTTACCAGAGCATCTAGCTCAACCATTAGTCGCCGCTTCAGCTAACTTCCAATTCAAGCAATCAAATGGACAATTTTTTGGTGCCCCTTATAGAGTCCCCGCACTACAGAGGCCTGCTCCTACACCGCTCCACCACTTTCCAACATTTGGACAATTTTATGGTGACAACGTGAAACATTTGGCACCTAATTCAGTTACTCATAGTCAGGCGTATGGAATCCAGAATACCCACCAACAACCAACGAATAATAAAGCGGTATACACAGACACGCAATCTCACGAACGCTATAACCATTATAAAGAGGAACCAAAGGTTTTACAACAAAAGGAGCCCCAGATAATCGTTGGTAAACCAAAAGTGCAGGAAGTATCTAATGAACCTTATAGGGATGTTTTATTCGAAAAAATCCAAGCTGGTTCTTATTCAACTCACAAAGAACCGAAAAAGGAGGCTCATATAAAAAATGGAGATACAAAATTCCAAAGAATAAAAGAATCATCAAGCACCGAACATCAAGCACCTCATCACAACCACAAGGAACTGAATTTTGAACGTGTTCAGGAACTACCTCATTATGAAACTAAGTATCAAATTATCCAGGATCAACCTCATTCGTCTCAGTTTCAAAGAATCAAAGAACATCATCCACTACATGGAGAAGTGAAATTCCAAAGGATACAAGATACGCCTTCAGTTGCTCAAGCGCAACATTCTGATCGTTTGCAAAACATACCACAACCTCAAAGTAACAAAGGCAAACTGCAAGCAGCGCCTGCTAAGCAAGTTATTACTTATATAAATGACATAAATGGTGAGAAAACTGTAGTGGAGTTGGAAACACAACCGAGTCTTCCCCTGTTAGATTTAACCCTGCTTGAGCCTTTGACATTTGACAATCCACTTGTACCTCAAGTACAGCATTTCTTGCCGAGGATAAATCAGGCTACTTACCAGAAATTGCCGGATTTCAATAAACCCGTAGTTAAAAATTATCAAAAGGAATTTGTTATGCAGAAGACTACGTCCTATGATAGTTCAGAAGAAGATGAAAAACCACTAAAGGATGAACATAAAAAGAAACATAAAAAGCCTACACAGCCAAATAAACATGCTAAAAAGAATGAAGTACCTAGAAAAACAACGGTAACTTACCATGAAACTCTCGATGATGCGCCTGAAATTATACATGAAATAAATTCTCCCAACTACCAAGAAATTGTCAAAGAAAAATCTGTAAGCTATAACATGAAGACGCAGTCAGAACCAGTTCATCACACTTATGGATCTAAAACAGAAAATGAGCCTGTAACGTACAGCTATTCACGTACATCAAATGAGCCTGTACAGAGTGTCCAATATCAAGGAAATAGGCCTTCACATCTCATTTATAATTTTAAGCCCAAAGAACACGTGCATGAAGAGAAATCGCATAATTTAACCCCTCACGACAGTGAAAATAAAGACGAAAATGAATCGTCACATGAATCTGCTGAAGATACTCCTTCACATCATGGTCACCATGGCTACACAGAACAGTATAAAAAACATTCAGAATCGGCTGAAGAGCATCACGAACCTGTTCATAATGAAAAGGAAAAGTATCATAAACAAAATGAGGAAAAACATGACGGTCCGCCAAAACATTACGCCGAACCCGTTCACATCATTTCTGAAGACATCAATTTTCAGCCAATTTTAAAAGAATATGAAGATAACATTCGTTCATTGACACCCAGTGCTTCAATAAAAGTAGACCCTCATCAACACGTGCAACCCAAGTCAACACCACAACCACATGAAAACCACTACGAAGAGCAGTCTGAACCGCTACATCATCACTATCCCCACTCATCTCCATCTCCGCAAGAACATACTGATTCTTCCCATAAGTTTCACCAAAACCAGCATCATGCTCCTCCTTCAGAGTACTACAAAGGACCTACATCGCACATTCATGAAAAGTCCAAACGTGTTATAATTCAAGATAAAACTCCTAATGAAATGCACATGTTAAGAGAACAAATGCGGGAGGAAGTCGTCGACCGAGAAGAAAATTCTGAAGATGATTTTGAAAAAGCATATGAAGACGCCGCCTTTGGGTTCCCTGCTTACAACAAAAAAACTACAGATTCTGAAAAAGACATATTCGACCCAGAGAGTTACGGGGTACCCCGCGACCACGTTGAATACGACTTCGAGCATACTCCACTCCAACAATATCAGGCAGAAGGTGATGAATTCCCGAAAGAAGCCCGTTCCTTGTACAAAGACGCGAGAGATAAAATGAAGCAGAATTATTACACAGACTTTTCGATTAGTAAGCCAGAAGGTATGTTAGGTCGTTACCAAAACAAGTTGAACTACTACAAGTTATTTAAAGAACAACAACCGGATTATTTGGTTGCTTACGAACAAGATGACAAGAAACAAAAACAGAAATCTGCCAAATACACAGCTGCACCCTCATACGACTTCCATCCGTCACAGGATAAAAGTAAGTCATACTACGGACAACCCAAGCAAAAGCAACAACTATATGAATACGACTACTCGCAAGGACCACCGCGCGATAATTCAGCGTTTGCGTCACGACCTTACCAAAATTACAAGAGCAGAACAAGCTTTGTAGAACCACAGTTCCAGTATGGCTTCGAACCTGTATTATTACCAAAGCTTCTCGACAGCGAGTTGGCCGCAATGGCCAGCAACGATAGTCCCGAGAGTAAAAAGCCGGGCACGGTAAAAAAAATGTATAAAGAAAACTGGTACATCAATACTAGAACATCCGCTGGGGCGCCAGTTAGCTGATAAGACTAATTTATTATTGTGTTATTAGTTTTATGTTATAAATAGTAAGTTAATAAAATTGTTTAACAAATATAACGTTTGCGTGTCCTTATTTGTCTGAGACTAAAGTACCACCTACTTACTTACACTAAATGAAATGAAAAGTTTAACGTTTTACTTGAACTATTTCTTGGTCGATTACGTAATTAAACTTTCGCTATCTTTAGTCTTTTGCTTACAATATATTACGTGACGTCGTTTTTATATCCATTCCTAACCATCGATAAATAAAAGACTTGCTGTAGCTGATAAACTCGGTCACCGTGGAATAAACAAAAAGATACCAAGAATCATAATTTGTGTTTTCTGAAAGGTTTATTCAATCATCATAACTATCTAAATACTGTTGATGAAATTAAAGGTGAATCTTAATTCCATCCGCTTCCGCTAATATAGACTTTCTTGGGCGGAACAAGCAATATCACGCATTTAGTAGCACGCGAATAACTGATTACCTAATTGGTTTTTATATGCCTCAAATCAGTAAGCTAAGTATAAATCTATGAATTGATTAGTTTCAACTTATAAGTTATTTTGATGTGAATAGCCTCAACCACCACGTTTTTCTGTTAGTGGCGATGTTTAAGGCAAATAGTTTTTAATTTTCTCTAGGTATATAGTTAACATATTCACAATTAATATATTATTTAACTAACATAAACGAAAATAGGCGTTACTATTATAATTTTCAGGTGTGTAATTTCTACACAATTTATTCTCAAAACCCAATAGATTGTGCGGTCGCTGGCCTGCAGAACTTCATTACAATCCTGTTATAAATATAAATTCATGTTTTAATGTTCCTGTCTTAAAGCTAAGTGCAATGTTATATTTTTAAGTTTGTTAAATTTTATTTGAAAACATAAATCTAGATATTTCCATAAAAGTATATTATAGTAATGTACGTTAATATATACTTTTATTGACTTACAATATGCCTTTATTAACTGTGTAAATTTAACCTACTTATGTAAATATGACATGCAAAAACTATAATAGTTATTTCAAAATAAATTTAAAAAATACCAATCGTGATTAATGAAGTTGTAATATAAAAGTAAAAAGATTCAATATTTCGTTAATTCTAAGAGATATTACAAAAAAAACACTATCAAAGTACCTTCAATCTTGGGTCTTGAGCAATATTCGATTATAGACACCGAGTCAAGTTGCATGCGCTAAAAGTGAGGAAATAAGCAAAAACAGTGTCGTTACTCCTTACCACGGGTAACTCTCTGAAAAAGTTCAATAACGAATTAATTATTAAATTCGATCCATTGATAATCGCTATCAATCAATAAAACTACTTTTGAGTGTTTGTTTTTATTATTTCAATACACGTAGGTACTAATATTAGATAACTTCACAAAACGCATGAGAAACATGACCTCATCCGAAGCTACTCGTGTGACTAGTAAAATAACATAAAGCGTGTATATAAATTCGAATAACAATCTAATTTGTCTAACAGACTATTAAAAACGTTAGGAGAGTATAAAAATAAATTACAATTTATATTTGTAAACCGTAATGGACTGAGTCGCTACTTTTATTTGCATCTGCTATCTGACCTTTCTATTCGTTTCTGTCGTTCTGAGCAGTTTTATCGTCATCAATACTGAAGCTAATCCTAAAGTCAGCGCGATAATAGTTAAGATCATCAGTGCAGATGAAATATTATAGCCATCTTGGAAGTTAAATATCTGACCCACCAACGCTACCGGTCGTAGAATTTTGACAACCGGCTCACACCCCGACTCCCGCACGTATTTTGCCCACGTTCTATTTGCCATTGTTAATTCTCTTGGCTTTGTAAAAGGCCTTCTTCCGGGTACTGTCTTATTCACCATTGCAGTCATATTTCGGAGTTGTGTTTCATTGTAGTGGCAGAATAAGTGCTTCTTTTTCTTGTTGCCTTTAACAACGATGTCTTTCTCAGCACTTTTGGCACCAATTAATACATCTAGATCTCCCTTAATCATATTCGCCCAGTCCCACATTTCAGCGATTTTGCAGTCGCATATAAAACGATTACCCAGCAAATTTAGCGAATGCAGTTTAGGATTATTAGCAAACACGTCAGGATCTATGGTCGTGAGATTATTTTTGCTTAAATTTATTTTTTCTAAGTGGTGTAACCTTTGTAAGAAAGATAGACTTCCATCAAAAGACCTCAAACGATTCCCACTTAGATTTAGTTCAGTGATATTTTCAGTATTCTTAAAAGCATCTGCGTTTAGTGAAGTTATGTTGCAATTGCTTAGGTCAAGGATCGTCACCTGTGATAATTGTTTTGGAAAGATAGGTCCTGCTGTCGGAATCACTAAAGGATTACCACCAAGCTTGATTTCTCGTAAATCCATGTATGTCAAATTTTTAAAGAACGCTAACCCGTTCAATGGCCTTTTCAAGCCACAAAATTCCAATTCTAACGTGGTTAATTGTGTCAGATTTCCAAAAAGTCCTCCTTCTAGGGATAGTAGATCGTTACCAGATAATACCAGTCTCTTCATTGACGTCATTTTAGCGAAAGTGTCTGGTCCAATATATGATAGATTACTGTATCCCATATTCAGATACTCTATCTTTTCCAGAGGCGCCAGCAATTTAGTAAATACATTTTCCAACGGGTTGTGTGAAATGTCTAACTCTAAGAGATTATCAAACACGTTAAAGTTATCAGGTAGATCGTGGAGTCCACAGTTGCTCAAAAATAGTCTTTCAAGTTTAGGTAATGGCTCCAGTGCTTCCTGTAAATCGGTTGCAACCAAGGGATTTCCAGTAAGATAAAGGCTTTTTAATCTACTCGCATTCGAGAACGTTTCACCGGATATTGGGTTCTGAATATTACATTGAGACAAATCTAAGAGCTCGAGATGGGTGACGCTATTGCCCAACATAGTTGCAACGTCTAAGTCACGTAACTCGTTGTCTGCCAAAATGAGCGTGACCAAATTAGTGCAATTAGAGAACGTATCTTCCGAAAGAGATGTAAGACCAGATTTCCTTAAGGTCAAATACTCCAGTCGAACCATTTTCCCGAGTACTTCAGGCCAATCTGTATTCGTCAAATAGTTACCAGCTAGTTCTAGAAACTTTATATTTACTGCAGTGGAGAATGCGTTTTCAGATATTGCAGTAAGCTTGCAGTCATTAAGTTTCAGGGTTTCAAGGCTGGTTAGGACATCGAAGAGTCCTGCTTCCAAAGTCTTCAGTGGATTGTTGGACAGATCAACTGTGGTTAGCGTGGTGATATTGTCAAAGAACTGGGGGTTGATTGTGGATAAGTTGCAAGAGCTGATATCTAGATATTGCAGCGTAGGGGAAACTAGGAAAGGTCCTTCCACCTTGGTTATCGGATTATCTTGTAGTTCTACGTTGAGAAGGCCCCGAGAGTCTCTGTAAAATAAAAAATTGTTATAAGAATTAATGCTTTCCAACAGTTATTGTCCCTATAAATGAGATTGCCTTAAGATTCTTAAGCATGTAACTTTAATGTTAGGAAAGGTATTGTAGGTAGGTGGGGGCTAGCAAATCAATAATTGGTGGTCTTATATTGGACACGTTTAAATTATAAACAAATAAGTATGTTTTGTTTCTTTGCTTGTTCTTTCCGTAAAATATCATTTCTAATTCTAACATTCAACTTATATTAATAGTAGGTACCTGTATTTTAAATAATAAAATACGATACTGCTTCATGAATTACTAACATCTATATTTCTATTGCATCTGCAAATTTATATCGATAGAGCTTGTTATTCGATTTTAAATAGGTAATATTTTAAACGCAGTTGGCTAATTTGTTTTATTTTAACATTGTAATATTTCATTTGAGATAGTTTCAAACTGCAAACAGCTTTTAATTAAAAGCAAAATCTACAAAGTCATTGAACTAGAAACCAACAAAAAATGTTTGATTAATAGATGAGTTTGTGATGCAAAGTAAGTGAGCAATTCATCGCATGCACATTGTCCTTTCTATGAATACGAATCACTCGTTCAAATGAGCGATGGTCACATTATATCAATATATTCGAGATAACTGCTCCTACCTTCAAAACATCATGGTATTATAAACACAAACATGAAAACGTTGATCTATCTAGCAAATTCAATTTGCATTCGTTGTGTGACCATTATCCAATATTGGCACCAGAAGCGGCGGCAATTGGTCTCGCTTCTTGTACAAGCAAATTGAACAATTTTGTCATCCGTCGGCTTTATGCGCGTCATGAATGCCAGTGTCGTCTCGCAAACAAAGCACATTCATGAGAAAATAAGTTTATTGGTAGTAAATTTGTTTGAATGATTAATTATTACTGTTATATTTAATCATGACGTAAACAGAGTTAGTTTTGTAGCAAAGTTTTTATCCTACAACTATTATAAACGTGAAAGTTTGTGAGGATGTATGTATGTATGGGTGTTTGTTACTCTTTCACGCCAAAACTACTGAACCGATTGCGATGAAACTTGGTATGTAGATAGCTGGAGACCTGGATTAACAAATAGGCTACTTTTTATCCCGATATTCCCACGGGATCGGGACTTACGGGGGTTAAACCGCAGATTGCTGCTAGTTAAGTATAAATCTGATGCAGTCACCATAACGTCCATGAATCTTTCAAGCTACGAAAATAATAAATTCATAACTAATATTATGGTCGTGTTTTCGACAATGCCACTACTAATTTTGCTATTTTCCACTCATACAAATTTGAACAACTCGGCAGTTATAAACTTATAACCTATAGCAAACACGTATAAAAACGAGAATTCTTTGAAATTCTGTAGAGATCAGTGAGGCTTAAAGTTGTCTTAAGTACGATTAGAGACAATAAATCAAGAAAGTATAACTTACACGAAGGCTTCCGGATCAACGTAGCTGATGTTATTTCCAGATAGATCAATATCTATCAAATATTCCAAGCCCCTGAAAGCTTCTTTCTCCACCCTCTTTAAACGATTATCAGCTATCTGCAGTCTCCTCATCTTGATGTCCGTCGGAAAGGGCTTCAGGGTCGTAATGTTGTTTCCATTCAAGTCCAAAATATACACGCTCAGGCTTAACTCATCGTAGGGGACCTCTGTGAGGTTGCTCTCCGAACAATCAGTAACCCAATTAATTCGGAAATAATGACAGTCACATTCGTCAGGACACTCCAGCTCGAAGCTGTCTCCATTAAACCCGTATGTCAGCTTAGTCGCGATCAGGTAAAACGCCAAAACCGTACAGCGAATCATGGTGATTGAAGACGTTTCAGAGAACGAGTTATCTAGCCATAGTATCTGAAATAAACAAACATTTCTGTATATAAGAAGCAATTGTTCACATTAGCTGGCTAATTACGCTGTCACTTTTGCATAAAGGTGTTTATATACCTAATTAGCGACGTTCGAGGCATCTGTTTCAAAACTTTATTCGTAAGTCTTATCATAAAACGGTTTTATTGATTAGTTTAATTACATACGCAAAACGATCACAATATTAATTTCGATTGCATAGAACATGACACGGTTATGTTTGATCGTTTTTATATCACTCGATTGCATAGATAAAAGACTTAATTTCGCTCCCGAACGACATCTAATCGATTTTGAATGATCGTTTTTGTCATCAATTAATTGAGTGCACCACATTCAAGCTCCCAGATGATACTAGAATTATAATAACGATTGTGTAAGCCGTAGTACTGGCAGGACAATAAGTATAATGGGCGGCATCCTGTGTAAGCCGGTGTGGCTTGTTTCCTGCCAGAATTTTCCAGAAACAACACAATAAGGTTTAGTCACAAGACAACTAGTCAATGTAATTTATCTATACTCGTAGATCGATGCTTATAAGATAATTTCGGCAGCTCAATGCACTTACAAGAGTAAGTGCATTGAGCGGCCGAAATTATTGCATTATATGTACTAAGGTACCTATAAATTTTATTATGAGAAACGGACGAAACGGTTTGTTATCATTTTTCTACCGAAATACCGCGACCGCTGAAAATTATTTTCTAGGGTAGGTATAATGTCGTCACGGTTGTCTTTCTAATCGCTCTCTAATTTTTTCCACTTTATAGCATTTTAGTAGAGTTTGCGTGGAACTAGGGCTGCCATCCGTCCGGGCGTCCGGGAAGCGTCCGGGTTTTCAAAAAGCTTTAGGGTAAAACCCGGACACTCCGTGCCAGGGGCAACTTATAATTATTAGATGAACAAGCTGTTTAATTTCATAAAAAAATTAAATCGGCTTTTTTTAAGGAGTCCGGGAAAGAATTTCGATTTTAGACATGTGTCCGGGATTTTTGAAGACATTGCCCGGTGTCGGCAATTTAAGTGATGGCAGGCCTACGTGGAACTTTTATGATAATAGCTTTGTGAGAATGTGTAGGTAAATCAAACCAACCAACAACAACCTACGCGGTGGCAGTTGACGATGTAATATCTTATAAACTTATTGCCTTATCAGTGAAGCCAAAAAAATTCATTCGAGTACTCAAAATAGATTATCGAGGTCTTGAAAAGAAAATATTTATTGTTACTTCATGAAACGGGGGATCGGGTGCGCGAGTGTGAGTACTTAGGATGGGGAGCACTCAGGCCTCTGGCACTAATATCTACCGTCTGTTCCAATAGGGCCAAAGCCTGTGCTTTGGATGGAAAACAGTGCCTCATTATGACTTAGGTGATGATAACAAAGGATATTATTGTCACTCATCAATCATAAGTCTTTAGTGATCGAACACTTTGTTCTTGTTTAAACAAAGAAAGTTTAGTTTATTATACAACTAAGTTTTCAAACAAGTGTGTCGATAAAATATAATTATGATACATTGGTCTGATTGTTCGATAGTGGTATTATTGGAAGAATAATGATTGTGTAATTTTGACCAAATAAAAAAAAACAAATTGGTAAAATACCGTTCATAGATACCTACTCTTTCTATGTTTAAAGAGCTTTCATCCTTTTTGAGAGTTATTTTATCATTAGTGTTCCAAACATAATGTCTATCTTAAACAATTAAAAACAGTAATCACCCTCAAAAGTTCGTATGGAAAATAAAGATACTGCCATCGTATTATGCTATCGCAACCTTTTTATAATTGATAAATAAGGAAATGTATCTACATTAACATAAACCTGCATATAAGACTAAGTACTAATTGGTAAGTAAATTCATGTGCAGAGAAATTCTCCTATATCGTTTACATATCTGATTTAAATCACGGATTAATAATTACACTAAGAAGACAACTTGTGGCGTTGAAATAACCCTTTGACGCAGAAGATTTACAAAGTAAGAGAAGAGAAGCTTGACAGGATTACGCTTTATCGGACCGGGGAAGGAGTACCTGCATTCTACACTAAAGAAAATGGTATCCAAATTGCAGGATATTTAGTTTCATCCCTCACTAGAGTCACTCCTCACAAAGCACGATTCGCGTCAGTGACAAAACTGTTTCTGCGAGGGATTATCAGCACAGGTAATCGTTTGCTATCTGGAAAACGTTAAGATTATTTGCCACTTAATTGGTATAAAGCAAAAAAAAGATTTAAATAATTTTTATTTTACATTTCAAAATGCAGTCAAGCTAGAGTTGATAAGCAAACACGCCCGCAAAATGGTAAGCTGTTCCGCGGTGCTTATAGACAGTCGTATTTCGAGTGGTGCCACTTATGTGTTAAAGTTCTTAGTGTTATGCAACCCTGAAGAGGACCAGCACTGCTGTAGTAGTGCTGGTTAACCGTAGTCTTCTGTTTAATGATAATACTCTAAGAGGCAATTCCAATTTGAGCCAAAGTCTGCTGTGCCCAACCTCCTAAAATTTAATCAACAAAGCTCGTAATATAGAATATTGTACGAAATAAGACACTTCACTTTTTAAATGATTAGGGTTGGTAATTAATTTCACTTTTGTCGCGGGTGTTCATAAGTACCGGTGATCGCTTAACATCAGGCGGGCGGCGTGCTTGCTTCTCAACTTAGTTGAATAAAAAAGAAAATGGCTTCGATGATCTTCAGAGAACCCAATCACCTATCTTGATCACAAATTTTACTATTATTTACAAGATATCATCATTCAAGTTAACGGTTAAATTGTGGATTAATTAATTAAAGTATCTGCAACCATAAATATGTGTAGTATAAATACAATAGATACACAAACTTTATAAAAAATCTTAAGTTTCGTGTCGTCTACAATAATCAGACTGTGAGAACAATAAAAGCAGTTGAAGGTTAAGTAGTGCATATAGTATTTACATATATTATGGAAATGCCGCATCGTAATTCTCGTGATGAGTACTAGGTATACACGTGGTTAAGTTTTACGGTGTAAACAATTAATAGCAAAGTACCCGAACCTACTACAACGCTATTGCACAAAACACTACGCTTAAGTGACCTCTACAACCATTGTAGGCATTATGTTTAACAAAATAAAATACCTTCACTGGCGGATTAAGGTTTAACTAAACCAGTAGACGCAAAAAAAAAAAACATTTTAAATATCGAAAATGTCACTCGATTGTTTAACGGGCAAAGGACGCAAAGTCCTTTTCATCCGCTTATTCAGGTCATGCTCTCGCGTACCGGACGGTGCATTCGAAGTGTAACTTACATGACGTGTGGATCCGTGTTTACTTGGCGGCCACCGGCACTCTACTACTGAATGATCTGAATGTAGTAGCTATTGGTGACACTGGTTGTTTCCGTATAGTGTTGCATGGTCGTCTTGTGTATTGTGACTAGTGTATCCCAACGATTAGTATTGTGTCCCAACGATTGAATATACTACACTAGTTGCAGAGATATAGGCTTCGCATTAACGATTAAACGACAGAGATTTTCACTAAATTTTCAACTGCCAATATACTGAGGATAGCCGTGATTACTGTTAGTCCTTTAAATCATTATTAGATTATTTAAAAAAAATTCCTTTTAAAGGTACTAATATACATATTTCGTACTTAATAGAGTACCTAATATACTTATTGAAAAAATGGGCTACATTAAGCTGTTTTTTTAGGCATATTGTGCAAATCAAAGAATATTTAATGCTTATAGCAAAAAGTTTCTTTCGTTGTCATTTGCTACTATGTTACTCCAGGCGTTTGAATTTATTATTTTGTTTGTAGCAAAAAAGATATATAATTATTAAGTACTAGCAATCCGACCCGGTTTCGCATGGGTAGCAAACCATATATTTAGTTTTTCCGACATATTCAACAATCATCGTCATAATTTCTGCCATTTTACATAAAACCTTAATTAATTATACACCTAAACCTTCCTCATTAATTACTCCGTCTATTGGTAAAAACCTGGTGTTGTAATTGAGTTTATGGTGAACAGACAGACAGACAGATGATTACAGATTTTATAATAGGTAAGTATGTAGTGATTGAAGATTGAACGTGGCTTCGACAATAATACAAATACTGCTAGATACTAGGATCTTAAAATAAGAAAAACTTTCACTAAAAATACAGTTTTTAGAACCCGATTGCAGCGCCGCTTATCGGGTCAAATTGTGAATCTAAAACATTCAGGTACCCACTCAAACACATACATAAAATTACATCAAAATCGGTCCAGCTTTTTAGAAGGAGTTCAGACACAAAGAAGATGATAATGATTATGTATAGGTACAACTTTTCAACATTAACCGTTGTATCGCAGTCTGTCAGGCATATCGCCTAGCCTGGTCGGAGGAATTTCCCTTTTTGTCGGAGGGACACAACACCCGTTCCTCCACAACTCCTTAACATTCACCAGTGTCTTTGATGCAGCATTTCGTTCTCGTAAATCGTCAACGGTCAACCACTAGTCCTTGTCATTTGTTTCTTCATTTTAGTTCCCAATGTGTTATTCGTTATTTTTATATACCTTTTTATAGAGATCTTGCTAAGGATCGTATAAAGATGGCTGCACTTTAAAACAAAATAAACAGAAATATTGCTTAACTTACTAAATAAACGTGATATAACTAATAACAACGTCCATGTTGCTTCGGCATGCACTTTTGTGGTGAATGTTGTACCGCAAAACGTCATTATCGGCATTACGGAGTTATTACGTCTGTACGCAACAAACTCAACGGTTATCTCAGCATAGGTCGTTTGAATATTACCAAATTTGTGTGTAAAGTCGGTCAGTTGATAATTCAGAGGCGTTAAGTAGTTCTAATTTTTTTTTGGTTTCTTTGTCTTTGTTAGCAAGCTCAAATTATAATACTGGGGTAGAAATTTTCAAAGTTATTACGATGAAGATCTATTGTGTATAGGTATGTATAGAGGCGGCCCGGCCCAAGCAAATTTTGCAAGTGGTGCGAAAAGGCACTAAAATTACATTTTTTTTACATCTTCAACCTTTAGAGATGTCACAGCGCCCGTACATTAAAGTATTGTGCTTGCAAATTATGTCCAGTAAATAAGCAACATTTTATACTCCACGAGATTTCCAGCTTCATCGGAGATCGCATACCTACTTAAAAATGACTCTATAAAGATCCTACAAGTACAATCATAGACCTTTTATGATCGTTATCACCTCCTTTCTCTTTAAAGTAGTAGAACTATGTGTAGAACACGCGATAATTACACAGATTTTGAAATGTTTACGTATGGTGTCCCCCAACATGTTGATGGAGACCCAATGATTACCTCCGACACCACTACAGTTGCTGAACTTTTGACCTTCTTGTATATTCCACATAAAGCGAAAGCGATTGAGGCTCCAAGCGATTACTCAAGGTTCTAGCAGTAATGTAGATGACCATGAAGGTTTGGCACGTAAGACTTCCATTGAAGTTGCCATCTAACGGACTATTCGAGGGACTGTGCAAATAGATTCCCAGCTTTTTATCTACCATCATATCTGCTCTGATTACATAGACATAAAGGCTTTAACTTCGCAAGGCTTCCGGCTGTCACTTGTATTTTATCTGCTGAACGTAATTGTTGTTGACTGTCAATATTTATTTATTATGTAACCATTAGTTGCTATTTACCCTTACTGAGCAGTCGAGTCATACTAATTTGCAAAATTACTTTTCATACTTTTTTAACAAACTTTGTTTCTAGACATAAGAAAAAAACCCTTTTAAATCACTCAAAAGACCTATACATAACTTCTCATTTGTGTGTACATCATTATACTATGCTCAAGGTCGTAATAGGTCGTAATGATTTATTCCATTGCATCATTTTGGCAGTACCCGTCAGGATATTCATATTCTGTGGGCACTACTGTCACAAATGTCAATTATTGTCAATGTTACGTTATTGTCAATCGATTAGACAGTTGAGTCGAAAACATTTGTTTTTCGCAAAATAATATACCTATCTACTGGTAATCTTTTACATAAATCCAAATAATCATGTCAAATGCCGATGCGGGTGTTTCTACGGACGAGGAGCCACTTAAGAAGATATTTGAAGATGCTATGAAGTTGTATAACGGCATAGAGTCAGGCACAGAACCGACCAACAGTGATGCTGTTCAAGTGAGTGGAATTCGTTTTATATTAACTTAAGGAATTCTGCTAATGTACCTATCACGATGTCAACAGTCTTGGACCTTAGTGCTAATTAGAATAAGCGTTTATCTTCTATCTCACCAGATGGAAAGTTACGATGAAAACGAAGATGTTACACGCTTATCCAAAACAAACCTATTTACTCTTCTTTTGACTGTTCCGGGACCATATTTATAATATTGTCATTGTAAAAATTGTAGTGAAGGAGAATAAATTTTAGAATGAGATTGTTTCATAGTTACTTTTAAACTACTTTTGTAATTATGTTGACGGGAATTACTGCGATCACGTATTTAGAAGGTATTACATACTTTTGATTTGCCTGTTTCGACCAGGTTGCTGGCCATGGTCACAGTCTGACTGATTATTTCATTCTTATTTGAATAAGAATACTCTGTCTATCTATTTTTTACTTATAACCTGATTAAAAGAAGTGTGTAGTAATTATTCATTCAAGTGACACCACTTGTTTTGCAAGTGTAATAACTGCTAATGTTTGCCCCATCTATAGCATAAAGAAACTTATTACTTAAAAAGAAACTAAACCTAAAATCTAAAATTCCATTATTTTTTAATGTTCCACTTTTGTGAGTATCGCATCACTGTACTTAGCTCTTGAGTTACCAAACAGTATTTACGGGGCTTTAGTTTCTTTTCCATCGGACTATAAAATGGTATTATTTTAATAGTTACTATAAGAACAATTTGTTACCAAGCTAAACATCATTTTACTACTATTATAAAAGCAAAATATTGGATGGATAGATTTTTGTTACTCGATCATGCCAGAATGGCTAGATGAAACTTGGCAAAGAGATAGATCATAATCTAGAATAGCACATAAGCTACATTTTATATGACTGATGATGATTTCCAAGTGAACAAAGTCGCGGGTCACAGCTAGTAACTAATATCACAAATATGACTGTGTGTTTGTTTGTTACCATGTCACACCTTAACTACTTAACCAATCACTATGAAATTTTACATATACATGCTCAAGGGTATAAAGATAACAATTATTAACTAATTGTTTCAGATGAGTTTGAAAATAGCTATCAAAAAGTTTGAGAAGGCTACAAATCTAGTGTCTTTAACAGGCATGTTCAGTAAGAATGAGAATCTTGAAGAGCTACCAACAGACACATTACAGTTCCTGTTGCTGCCAGCTCTGCTTGGTACACTCACTATGAAGCTTAGTAACCAACCACGTGCAGAACTTATTGAAGTTGCTGACATTTATTTCAGGTAAGAAAGCTGTGTTATGTATTTTGATTAAGAGTGCAACTATTATTTGATGTTATGTAATTTTTTTAAAGTATAATGTCACTGAGATTGTAAACAGCGTTAGTTTGTAAACAATCTCCCGACATTATAAACTGACGATGTTTACAATATTACCGTAACATATGCAATACACTGACACCCAATGCGTGACTAGCGATTGCAGGTACGTGTATGATGCGAGGCAATCCACTCAATCGCCGGTATTTGCATCTTTAAGTTAGAAATGCACCAACTATTGAGATGTGAACCATTATCGTCAACTAATATAATTTTAAATTATTTGAATATTACTTGGTACTTTATTTATAAAATAACTTAAAAAAAAAAAAGATTATTCTCTTTTTACAGTCCAGAAAAAGTGAAAAGTGTATTTTCGCTACCATTGCTAAATAATAATGAAACATTCTTTTTTTTTAATTTTATATTAAATATTAAAGATTTTAGTCACATGTGACTACACGACGTGGGCCCTTTATCAAGCGTGAAGCGTCCTGCCGCGACGGTGTCAGGCGTCACATTAACAAAGTTACGTACGAAGGCTTACAGACCTGGGCTTTGTAATACAATTTTTTTAATGGTACTTTTATACTAATTTGTCATTTACTAAATGTCCTAGCCCAATATTTTTTATGACATTATTATTGTCTAAACTTAATATTTGTCTTTTAAACAGTTGATTTCTATATTTCAGAGACTATCTACAGAGATGCAAAGACTATGGTGTCACAGATATTGAAGTACCACAACCGAGTGCTGATACTAACACACCCAATAGACCTCAGAGTGAACAAGCTAAAATTACTTATTTGGTACGTGAAACTATCGTCATTGCTAAAGTATTAGTGAAGAGCTACAGCCAAGTACTCAAGGTACTAGGGGTAGGCCTCAAAGCAACCATAACTAATTTAACTGATATAGCAAGTGAAACTACCAGTAGAATTTCTACAATGCCACTATACAAGTGATAAAACATGCTAAGTTATAGTTATAATTTAATTATGAAAGTGGCTTACGGCTGGGTTCAGAAAGAAAGCGTAAATTAATAAAAAAAAAATAGGCAGTCATGGGACTGCCGACAGAAGTGAAAACTTAAACGAAACGACGAACTTAAAACGTCACATTAGCAGGTTGGTGACATTAATTAATAAGGAGCTGACATAACTCAATGTTTAGATTAGCGCCCTCTAGTGGATCTATATATGTATTATTAGCGTGACGGTCACGAGTTCAGTGCTTTTTCCCCATAGCAAAAGTGCACAAACGTGCTTAAAGAAGTTTTCACATAAAAAAATGTGTAGTGGAAAAGTCACAGCCAACTGCCGAAGCTAGTACAAGACATAACTTCTAAAGTTCCGGTTACCAACATCGCAAGTGTAGTTTGAGAAAGCATAATGGGAAGTGTCACGGCAACACAGGCCGCATAGTGGCCAAACATGTGTAGAAAATAGAATTAATATTATGAATGTGATAAAGAGAAGTATTTGAATTGCAGTAAATAGTCTACAGATTGAAAAAGCCAAAATTTCTAATATATGAAACAAAAATACCAAATTATACAGCCTAGTATTGAAGCTAATACAGGGGTTAAGCTGTTGTTTAACTAAGTCAAACAGTTTAAGAATACTAACTTATAGCACACATCATTTTGTTTTTTTTTTTCCACACATCTCACACACGGCCGTCTGTAAACATACTTATATATTTCTAAACACATACATATCATAGATAAATTACACCCAGACACAGAACAAATGATCATGCTCATTACACAATTATTTGTCCAGGGTGGGAATCGAACCCACGACCTCTGGCTGAGCAGTCAGGGTCACTAACCACTAGACCAACAGGCCAGTCGAATCGCCAGTCAGATATACAGGGTGAAATTAAAATCATAGGTACTCATTTAACTTAAGAATATCTTAAGTTCATCAGTTGTCCAATTACAATTTTCTTAATATTAAAGCTAGTATACAAAGCTGATATTATAACATCAAATATATTTTGAAAACCCAAAAAAGTTGAAAGATTTTTTATAGTAAGTAATAACGTACTTCATGACTTGCACTCGCCGTTGTATGTTATTAAATCGGCACAAATATACGTAAATTATTATTGATATTAATGTATAACTTGACAGGTACAAACAAGAGAAGCAAAGATCAAGAGGTACAAAGAAATGAAAGACCTGCAGCAACAGGTCGCAATATTGTCTAAAGAGATGGCCTCGTCAGTCGACGAGGAGATCAAGAGGAAATACTTCACAACACTACTGAAAAGCTTTGTGAACCAGGCACTCGATGAGCTGACCAGTATTGAACAGGAGAAGCCTTTATTGGAGTACATGTCTAAACATGCTGGAGGTGAGAGCTTTATGCATACTTTAGGTAAAATAACCAATATGGAAATATTTTAACTGCACGGGTGGCGCAATGGTTTAAGTGGTCACCTCGCCACTACGCTACGCCGAGTGGTTCTAATGCCACAAGCGACAAAACATTGTGTGAAGGTGGTCATCCTAACTAGCCTAGTCAACACAGTCAGTTGTATTTTTTTTTAAATTCAGTTCATTTAAGGGATTTAATAAAAGGGATTGTCCATTAATCACGCGAAGCTCGAAAGGGGGGGAGGGGTTAGGTACAAATCACGAAATATCGCAAGGAGGAGGGGGGTGTCACTACACCCCCTAACTATTTAGCCCCTCCCCCCTGGTGATACATAGTGAGGTTTTAGACTTATCCCCCCCCCCTCTAGTCAAAATCACGTGTATTCTTTTAGTTAGTTTAGTTAAATACAGATAATAGCGTGTTTTACGAAAAATAAATATACGTGATAACTTACTAATTATCACGTATATTACACGTGTCACCAGGGGGGAGAGGGGTTAAAAAGTTGCCAAAAAACACCACGTGATTAATGGACGGCCCCAAAGCAAAATTTAAAAAAAGTTATGCCTAACTACAGACTTTCAAAATATGATAAAGGGTTTTCTAATAGTTACTTGCGCCCTCATAGAACTGAGTTCAGTATTCTCATCTAAAAATAAACCATTCCTTTCTAAACAAATCTTCTTATATATAGTATAAAGTATATAGAGTGCAGAAGAGGAAATTAATACCTCGAGGTATTTAAAGGATAAAGCTACTGACATATGGTTGTGTTTAATTATTTCAGAGCCGAAGCCCAAGGAACGTCCGCGGGTGCCCCTGAAGCCAGTGATCATAACCCGGGACGCGCTGCAGAAGGCGGTGTTCGGTGCTGGCTACCCCGCCATACCCGCCATGACCGTGGAGGAGTTCTACGACCAGAGGGTTAAAGAGGGCATGTGAGTACTGCCCTTTTGAAGTATTTCTGTGTGCCCGGAAATTCCGTTCCTTTAAATTCTAAACACGTGTCGATGTTCCAATCTTCGATAACAGAAGATTTTACATTACAAGTCCAATTTTCTTGGCAAACATTATTTATTAAAATAACTACCATGACCACGAGTTTTGTGAAGTTACCTTAACATGTGTTTCGCCTATGCAATTTTAAAAGTGTTTAAAAAACAAATAGCACATTTTTACCAGTAAGGTACCCTAGCATACAATTCGTCCAATAGTAAAACCATAATTTTTTTTTATGGTATACGGGCTATAGGGGGCAAACGAGCAGACGGGTCACCTGATGGTAAATGACTACCGCCGCCCATGGGCAGCTGCAACTCAAGAGTCACAAGTGCGTTGCCGGCCTTTAAGGTGGGAGTAGGCTAAGGATGGAAGAGGGGGAGGGGAGGGAAGGGTTAGGGCCTCCGATAACCTCACTCACTCGGCGAGAAAGCAATGCAGGCATTGCTTCACTGCCGGTTTTCTGTGAGGTCGTGGTATCGCTCCGGTCGAGCCGGCCCATACGTGCCGAAGCATGGCTCTCCCACGATGGAAATTATATGTATACTTTATTAATATCGTCTATTCCTTGCCCCCAGCTTCCCAGGGTCGGGTACAAATATACCACATAAGAAAATAGAAACTACGGAGAACGATGGGGACGAGGCTGAGAACATACGAAAGGTTCGTTGATAATGTCTTATGTTATTCAAATACCATCATTGATTGTCTAGACAAATGAGTTATTTTTTATTGAACTTCAAAGCGGTATGATATGTAAAACACTCGTAAAGGTCGTTGTGACGTCAAACATTGCTATTGCCAAATACGGTAGATGACTGTTAAGTCAAATCAGTAGCTTTCAGTTTTGACGTTTACTAAAACGTCAAAACTGAAGGTTCGGTACATTTTTGTATGAAATACCAAGGCGTGACGTCACGCCTCACTGTTGTCCAATCATTCACTTTTCACAGTATTTTATTGCCAGAATTGGCGAAATAATTTATTTGGGCATAGGTAGGTATCTACTCAATTGGTTTTTTTTTGCAATCTATATAAATAAATAAAATTGAAGTCTCTGTTTGTAATGTCACAATAACAGCATTTTACTTAATACCTTTTTATCTGTCTGTCTGTTTGTTCCGGATAATCACCGGAACGATTTCCACGGGACTTTCACTAGCAAATAGATGGTGTTATAAGGAGAAACTTGGCTACTTTTATTTTGGAAAAAGAATTAGGGTTCTGTGCAAAATATATAAATATGTACACGCGAGGGAAGCCTAGCGCGGAATAGCTAGTTAAAAGTAAATACAAACTTGATTAAAATAATAGAATCTTATTTTTCAAAGACTTATTAGTATTGTATTTTTGATGGCAACATTTCACCAGAAACTACGCTTTTTATTTAGTGTCTCACATTTCACTTCATATTTCATTCATCACATTGCAGGAGCAGTTAGAAGAAGAAGACGACCCAGAAGAGCGCTCGCGACAGCAGAACATGGACGAGTACAAAGACGACCATCGTAGAGGCTGGGGGAACAGGCACAACAGGAGTTAACTGTCACACCAAAATGGACTCTTATCGTCAAATAACATTTCCTAATACACCCTAACATTTATTTACAAACTATAGCTGGCTAACTGTTACAGCGAAATGAACTCTAACTACAAAAGATAGAGATCAATTTTCTAATACCTGCTAACATTTGTTTACAAAGTATAACAAGTGTTAACTGCTACACCGAAATGAACTCTAACTGTCATAAAATACGGCATATTTCCTAATACCTCCTAATATTAGTTAACAAAGTTTACTGTCAAAATTAAATGGACTCTAACTACTGCAGAATAGGATAGATTATCTAATACATCTAACTAAGTGTTTAGAGTCGGTTATTTTCTCAAGGAGTGTTATGTATTTATTTACTGATCAACAAGGCTTTTATAGCCAAAAAAATTGTATCCATTAAATTATACCACCTGTGTCAATGGTGGTTCGATTTCTGTTCAATGCAAATATTTGAATGTATGAACATATTCTACTATGTATGTAATTACGAATACAATCCAGAGCGTCAAAAGGATTTTGTTAAAGTGTATCTTTTACCAGACAACTATGAAAAACTTCGATTTTATTTTTAAGTCAATAAGTTTATTTTAGTAATTAAAGTTTAGTTGCCTATCGTCGTATAGGACTTCTAATGAATATTCTGTGCGATTCTGTACGTGAGACTAGCGTGCAAACTGTGCTTTTTTTAAATATTGATTCGTGGCAATCTGTCTGAGGAACAATAAAATACTGCCTTGCAGTGGAGGGGCCCTGTATCAAAATTAGTTGGGGGGCCCAAATGAAGGGTAAAGATTTCTCACAATAGAAACAAAAATGCTTTAAACGGGGGAATCCCGCAATAAACCGATGCAGGATGTTGCCAACTTTTGAGCGCACGCTTAACCCGGGAAAAAAGAGATTGCTTTTTGCCTCTTGTCATTGCCTAATTTTTGCTTACACACGTTAGGGGCCCCTGTAGCCCGGGGGCTCCGTATCATTGATACGGCTTGTACGGCGGTAGCTACGCCCCTGGCCTTGGCTGATATACATGTATAATAATATCCACGGAAGCGCCAACTACTGAAATTTTTTTTTCACCAGCAGTCTCCATCTGTCTCATTAAGGGAATCTCCCGGTGAGACCCGGGATGCCATGTCTCTTCAACCGGGCATACCGAAGTCCATCTTCACCGTTGAGAGTCTAGCCAAGTTCATTTATGTGATTTGCTAGCTTTTACTGCTATTTCATGCAGCTCTGAACCACTTCCTGCCGAAGTGTTTTAATACGAGTAAACTGGTGGATGCCGATCATTGTTCTTAGTGCTTAGTTCTGGAATCTTTCTAGTATTTCGATGTTGCTATTGCTGGCAGTTCCCCATAGCTGTATGCCGTATGTAAATATGGCTTTAAACATAGCTTTATATCCGAACATTTTACTGCAATTTTAATGTCCAATTAGCCATTTGAGACTACTAAGTTTTCCGTCCAGTAACTTTCTCTTAGTCCAAATATGCTTTCGCCATGTCAATCTTCTGTCCAAGTGCATTCCCCAGTACATTGCGTTATCTTCCTGAGGTATTATTTTATCATTTCACTAGCAACCCGCCCCGGCTTCGCACGGGTTGCAGAGACATCTTCAACAATCATCATCATATTTCAACCAATTTACATAAAACCTTAACAAATTATATATCTAAACCTTCCTCATGAATCGCTCTATCAATTAGTGAAAACCGCATGCAAATCCGTTCAGTAGTTTTTGAGTTTATCCCGAACAGACAGATAGATAGATAGCGGCGGGGGACTTTGTTTTATAATATGTAGTGATTTAACGGGAGGGCAAGTGTCTCTTCTTAAAGTAAATGTTACATGAGTTGATTTACTTTCATTTTCTTTAATTCTCTACCTTTTCACCCACGTCTCTATTTCGTCGAAGTGATTTTGTAACAAGAGCGAAGCATTTATTGTGTTAGTGTGAGTAGACAACAAGGCTGTATCATCGGTGTATGTCGCAGTTATCGTGTGATCGTGTTGGGATGTCTGCGCTGAAAATGAGGTATAAGATAGGGACCCAGCATGCTGCCTTGCGGGACACTTGATTTTATTTTGTAGAGGTCAGAGCAGTGATCGTTGTACTTCACCTAATAACCTCTTCTATCCAGATAAGATTTAAGAATGCGAGGAAAACAGGATGGGGGCCTCTTTTTTGTTTATAAATAAGGCCATCGTCATAAGGTATACTTATCGAATGCCTGACTGAAGTCTAAAATGACTGCGGACAGACGTACAATACGGTGAACTTGTTCGATTCTTCAATGCCTTTCGCGAAATCCGAATTGATGCTTAGGTAACACTGTGTCTAGATGGTCTTTTATTCGGTTGAGGAGTATCCGATTGAACAGTTTTCCAACGGCGGACAACAGGCTGATAGGTCTGTATGATGTTATCACTTACGAGTGTTTGCCAGGTTTTAGTATCATTACTACCTATGCGTTCTTCCATTGACCAGGAAAATTTTCAAGATTCAAGTAGGCATTGAATATGTGTACAAGTTTCATTATTCCTTTGTATGGGAGCTTTCTCAGAAGGGTTGCGTCAATACGGTCACAACCGGGTGCTTTTGTAATTGTAAAGTTTTCGAGTTTATCTGAAAATTGATTGAATACTGTTTTGTCATTTGGATGTACTGTTGTATGTAAACTGCATACAACTGTAAAAAGAAGAAATGTTTAGATTATGTCAAAGTTTGACATTACATTACACTCATACTTTGTATGTATACGTAGCTTATTATTGTACACGTTACGTTCGCGGTTAAAAAGATTTTTTAGGGAATAGACGCTATGTGAGGTTTAAGTTCTATTTTTTTGTAAATAAAATATTACTAATATCCATATTATGACGAAAGCTCAACTGCGAAGCAGTCATAAAAAATATCTATATTATTCTAATGGGATCCATAATTTGAGTAATATTGGCGGTAAAATGACTTTGAAAGTTTAAACTAGCCAACGAAGTCATCTCTGTATGTACATAGATATATTATAAGTATTGTAACAGATATGAGAACGAAACATATTTCTGTCTCTTTCAGGGCTGTTAGTGCCAATGTTGCCACCTATAATATATCTATGTTAAATTTACTGTAATATGTATGTGATGTCGACTACCAATGTAAAGTAACAATTAAATAAAATTTACACATTGTAACATCTGTTTTATTTTTATAATGTTTAAAAGTAATTTCTAGCTTTAACACATTTATTGTTTCTTAGTTTTATGCAAGATTTATTAAATAGTACCCGTTAGATCTCTAGATACTTTTTAAACCGGTAAAATCAAAAGCAATTGAATAGCGGTCGGCCGTTGGAAGTGGAAAGGGACCAAGAGAGATCTAGTTTGTCTTACAAATAGCGTTTTATGTTCTGCTAAAGAAATTGTAATCTGGCTAATCTGGCTTCAGGCCTGGTTAAGTAGTTATAGCATTACCTCCGCTTTTCTCAAAGTGACGGCGATATTAGGACGGGAATGGAAGACACAAAAGTGAAAGAGAAATCTCATTTTCAGAGTTATATCACGGGGTAATTCCAAGTTCTGAGATTGGTGGAAACCGCATGAAAATTCGTTCCGTGGTTTATCGCGTATATGTAGTGAAGTTTAACAATAACCACACGGCTCGTGATCGTAAGCAAATCTATTACATCCTATGAAACTAGCTCAGATCAGATCAGATTCTGGCCCACCAGTAAAATACAGCCCAAGGATCAGCCCCGGATCTACGATTTTTCTTTATCAATTTATCTACGGGATAAATTGATAAAAAAAACTTACAAGTATGTATTTAATGTCTTGTATTTTTAAGAGACTAATAAATTTTCACTCTATATTACCTATTTGCTAATAACTTTTTCATTTGTGTGACATAAAA
Organism: Euplagia quadripunctaria; assembly: GCA_963859945.1. Lineage (NCBI taxonomy): Eukaryota > Metazoa > Arthropoda > Insecta > Lepidoptera > Erebidae > Euplagia > Euplagia quadripunctaria. The sequence goes on along the minus strand of OY982561.1, from coordinate 2,595,943 downwards.
TTAAATATAGTAATCATATAACCAAAGCAACAGACAATCAAGACTTTCAATCTTTAGATCCTATCATAATTATAATCAAAGATCCCAGCATTTTTTCACTTTCATGTTGCTACAGTTTTACACGGTGTGCTTTCTTTTCTGTGAAAGTATCCATAAGCTCATCAAAGTCTGATAAATTAGAAGAAAATTTTTGTGCACTCAAAGGTCTCGGCATGTCTTAACTCCTAAGACGGCCTTGACAACCATAGTAGTCCTGGTACACTGCAGCTGCTTGTCCTAAAACGACGAAACTAGCGAGCCGCCCCAGTTTTGCTCGGGTGTAATGTAGATACTAATGTGGTGAACAATTATCGTCATATGATTGTACAAATTAGCACAAAACAATATTAAACTATACGTATAAACCTTCCTCTTGAATTGCTCTATCTATAGGTGTAAACTGAATTAAAATCCGTTTCGTAGTTTAAAAGATCTAAACGTACAAACGTCGGAAGCGTATACTATGTAAAGATGTAGGCTTAATATATGACGGTAGGCTGCCATCAAATCCATAGCTTTCGCTTAAAACCCGGATACAAATACCGTAATATTTAAAGATCTAAACTAAAACTTAAAATATTACGTAAACCTACTTATCAAGTAAAATGGATAGTCATTTTAAAAATTTTCAAGACGTTTTAAGTATTGTGTCTGAACTTTGATCTCTGTTATTGCGTTACATAACGTATTTTTAATCATGTAAAAGTAGGTACATAATGTACGAATGTGTAATCCTTTACTACAATGGCATTGGCTATGGCCACAAGCTGACTCTAGTTTGCGTTTAAGGGTTCCTTTACTGCTTAGCAATTATCGACTGTGTTGACAACACAGTTATTAATTAGGGATAAGTATGTTAATGATTTGGATTTAATAATGAGACTTGGCTATTCCAATAGCCTTAGCGATGGAAAGAGACTGACTGTGAGATTTAATTGCAGCCTGGTCGAAACGTCCGGCAATTCAAAGATATGTGATACATATTCTTTACGTTTTCGCGTTAATTCCCGTACATACATATTATAATATAACATGGAACTCGAAAGCTTAAAAGTTAGTATGACTGTGATATGTCCAGATGTCATTGCCTGTCTCTTTTCACGCACTCTCTATTTATTGCATCCTAACTTACATAAGTTTAACTTTCTGAAACACATTCATTTATTGATTTCGTTTTATTAAATTACGACTAATCGTTTTGGCAGAGTATTGTCTTCTTTCTATCCACGCCCATTGAGGGCGGTTGATAAATGTTACGAGGTTAAAGGTTCTTATTTAAATTAAGAAAATAATATGAAACTGTGAGAGTTATCTAAAATTATAAACCTAAATACATGAATGCTGAATAAACAAGATAATAAAAATAAATATTTCTTGTATTTCCTGGAGCAGTGCAATAAAATTATTTGTGTGGTGAATCGGTATATGAACGCAACGAGCTACTGTAGCGCTGATATACGTTATGGAGATTGGTTAAAGAAGAAAGGATTGGTATACGTTGTAGGTTGGAGACACAACCATGTAGTCTATTTTAATTTATGCCAAGTATTCCTGCCAACTATTTGCCCACAGGGTTTAGTGAAGGAACATACCGTTATCCACGAAGCTGAACTTAAACTAAAATCTCTAAAAAAATTACGTTTCTTATTGAATGTAAAATGCCGTCACTGGGCTCTGGCCCTCTGAGGGAGAGGACTTGCCAGTAGTGGTGGCTAAGTACTGCCAAGTGTTGGTTGGTAGTCCAGGCAGCGGACAAATCGTCTCTTCCGGTAATAGGTATGGGTTAAATGGACTTGACTTCGATACAACCACGTCGCTGTGCCATAACTCACGCAGTGACCGGGGGTTCAACACAAAAAAAACGCTCTTGTTCAAAATTTTAATTAAGAGTGACAGTAAACAGCGTTGATTAAAAAATGTCTTGTAATGTCTACCAAAGACCTAGTATCTATACTAATATTATAAAGCTGAAGAGTTTGTTTGTTTGTTTAGTTGAACTCGCTAATCTCAGGACCTACTGGTTCGAATCGAAAAAAAATCTTTTTGTGTTGGATAGCCCATTTATCGAGGAAGGCTATATAACATCACGCTACGACCAATAGAAGCAGAGAATCAATAAAAATGTTGCAAAAACTGAGAAAATTTAAAAAAGCGGACGAAGGTGTGCGGGTCAGCTAGTTATAGGCACATAAACAGTGCCATGGCTATCAGAACATCTTCATCAAGGCTTTGAACTCATTTCATAACGAATTCTAATAAAGTCCAGATAATGCCCAGCCTAGGGCTATCATCCGTCTGGGTTTCCCCGGATTTTAGGAGCCGTCCGGGAAGCGTTCGGACGGGATTTTCAAAGGTGTCCGAGTAAAACCAGGACACTGTGTTAGGGAAAAATTATAATTGTTATATGAATCGTTAACCAGTTGTTTAAATTAATAAAAAAATAAGGTTTTCGGGAAAAATTGCGATTTTACACGTCCGGGGTTTTTGAAGTTTTTGTCCGGCGTCGGTAATTTGCCTGTGATGGCAGGCCTTTTTTTCTACCTGTGGAAACCCCCTCGGGCCGTCACCCCACCGGAGTTTTCGGTGGGGCGGTGTGTCGGAATCGAACCGACTAAAACCACACGGTGTGCCGTACTGCGCTTTAAATAGGAGGGATCCGGGAAAAACAAGTAATGGCAGACCTAGCCCAGCCCGTGCATTGGCGTATTAACAAACTCCCATTTTAGCCCGTTAACATCTGGTTTGGGTGTACCCACATTCTTTAGCTTTTATTAGGTAATAACTATTATCTCAGAACAATTTTCAAGCCGAGCCTGTCATGTTGCAACGATTGGTCATCAATGGGTTGCGATGCGCCCGCCAAAGGTCAAGCACCTGTTCACTTTCACTCACCGATTGCCAACGACATCGAAAGTATTGCGCATACGCCATACATGTGACAAGTTATAATGTCCGTAGCGATGGGCGTGAATAACTATGTACTTGATATGATTGAATGATAGAATTTCACGCTAAGTGCTTTTGACTGACATCTAGGTATGATTTCTAATCATGGTAATGTCATTGATTCGTATATGAGAGAAATGTGTGAGTTGTTTTTGTGAATGGCCGGGCGTTTTGCGTATTCAAATGTAGCACTTAATAGAAGAAGAAGAAGAAGAAGGAAGAAGATTTGTTGGAATCAGCGGTGCCTTCTTTTTACATGTTGTTATCAAATTTTTGTAAGCTCTTTGTTTTTTTCAAAGATCGCGCTTTTACTATTTTCTTACCAATTAAAATCGTTGCTGGTTCCAGTGTAATTTCTGTTTTCGTAGTAAAACCTCCGAATGTATCAAATGTAAAATGATTAAAACTATTGAATGGATAATAAGATTTGCTTGTTTGTTGAGAGAGATTTTACGCTCCTATTAGATATTAATTATTTACACGGTACACCCGAAATAACGTGAAAATAAAACGCGTGAGATGTTTTTGGGACACCCGGTTGAAACGAAGTTCCTTTATATCCCTAAATATATTTAATAGATTGAATAAATTGTATCAAAATATAATATTGTAAAAACTCGAAATTAAAATTGCGCCATCGGTGACAGTTTCAAGAACTAATATGGATAATTGGTATACAACAACATCAAAGTACAGTAGTATCGGGCAGAATCAACAAATCGCGTAAATAAAATAAATCAACTCACGGTCAGCATTTTCCGTTGCGCTAACACTTTTTTCCGTCTAGCCCGCCGTCGGCCGAGCGTCTGAAGTGTAACGTGTGACAACGAACTTCGTTCTAATTAGTTATTAAATATAGATTGACACCTATACCTACCTTTAACCTATACTATTCTAATGGAAATTATATGTATGTAGGTACAAAAGGAATACTAAGTTGATTATAATCTCAATAAAATCAATTAAGTTACTACATTTTTAGTAAAATCATGCAAATCTTGACAAAATGAATTACAAATCGTTAAGTATTTTCAACATCCTACTAATATCATAAACGTGAAAGTTTATGAGGATATATGGATGTTTGTTACTCTTTCACACAAAAACTACTGAACCGATTGCGATTAATTGGTATGTAGATAGCTGTAGACTTGAATTAACACATAGGCTACTTTTTATCCCGATATTCACACGGCATCGGGACTTACGCGGGTGAAACCGCGGGGCACAGCTAGTATTTCACAAGCGCCTTTTATGATCCAATACCTGGTCAATGTCAATACCTAGTTGTAAAATTGTAGTGCATGAACTTACAGCGGGATCATTAGTACAACCATTTATGAAATACGTGACGTCATGCCTTGTGCATGACGTCACGCCTTAGTGTTGTGAAATCCTTTACTTAAAAATGTCGATATCTTGTTATTTATACAATTATTAAAAACCCTTTCTTCAGAACATCACTGAAGATAGGGTAGGTCAAAAGTTCCCGAAACCCATGGGCTTGTATGGGTTTAATTACAGTAAAGGAGGCTCGTGACGTTTATAAGGATAGAAGTAAGGTTAGGTAGAAGGGCATGCTTCAGCACGTATGGGAAGGTTCGACCGGCGTGATGCCACAGAAAACTGGCAGTGAAGCAATGATTATGTTGTATTTCGCCGAGTGAGTGAGGTTACCGGAGGCTATAAACCCCTTCCCCCTACTCCCACCCTTCCCTACTCAGACCTTAAAGGCCGGCAACGTACTTGTGACTCTTGAATTGTAAGTCTCCACTTACCATCAGGTGACGTACACCCGTTTGCCCCCTACCCATAGGAATTACTCAACTATTAGAAATTTATAAAATCATAAGTACCTTTAAACGTATGCTTTCATTCTGTTTTCGAACATCGTACCACCATTGAGTGTCAATAGCAACTCAATAACCAGTTCCTGGTAAGGAGAGCGCTGTCGCCATGAGTGCTCAACTTCCTTGAACTCTGTTTATGGGAAACGGCGCGTGCGTCGATGCGGAAGTGAGCCGGGGACGTGATGTCTTCCGTTCACGAGCGCCGTAACCGGTGGATATGGCACTTTGTATCATGTACTTATGGTGATATGATTTCTCTTTATATTAAACTGGGCCAATTGGCCTAGTTTTTAGCTTAGGATGTACACAGTACAATGTCTTCGACTGAACTACTAACTATTCTGAGAGGCCTATTTTTTAGCTCAGTCAAAGACACTGTACCTACTGTGTGACATTGTGATGTTTTAAAAGTATATGTCAACAAAAAATACATACATCACCTGGATAATTGGCAATCCACCACTGTGCGGTTCTCCAGATTTTTTTTTGCCTCGCACAACCAATCTCTGGAACAAATTGTCGCCTGCGGTATTTCCGGACCGATACGACCTTCAAACCTTCAAGAAAAGAGCGTACTCCTATCTCAAAGGCCGGCAACGCATTTGTGACTCTTGAGTTGCAGGTGTCTATGGGCGACGGTAGTCACCACCATCAGGTGACCTGTCTGCTCGTTTGCCCCCTATAATATTTAAAAACAAACCAAAGGTTTTTCATCACTAAATGTAAGCTATCTATTTTTTTGTTGACAAGTAAGTTGCTAAACAAGTAGACGGTCAGCCTGAAATAAGAACCTACTGGTGCTTTCAAGTTCAAATTACTCAAACTTGAACCTCCAGCGGCGTCACATGTCCTTGTTAAAGCTATCCTCCATCCCTTGAAGTCCTGGCGAACCTAAATGTAGCAGAAACACTGAAGAGGTGAGGCTTATTCTTGTCGTTCTTATTTGTACTGTTAGTGGACGAAATATAAACACAAACAAAAATACAAAACAGCGCTGAACACTCCATAAAAGGTCTTTATACGAATTGAAAGTTTGCTGAAAGCTTTTAGTTCGAAAATATTCACCATAAATACTTACAACAGTTAAATGACAATACCTACCATATATGTATATGCATTATATAATATATGCAGTTATCACCTCCACTATTCCTACTCTATGTCCTTACGACAAGGTCACCATTTGCTAACTGTAAACCATTCAATAGTCGCGAACATTTCCCTCAAACTGTACACGCATCAATTTTGTACTGTCGCCATGTCGTCTGTAATACCTATCTACATCTAGATACTTGTACTCTGTGTTTGCGTAGCCTTTCTAGTAACTACTATTACTACTAAACCTATGTGACTAAACCTTAGTCTGTTACTGCTGGAACGATAATGACTGGCTCATATCTGATGTTATAAGAAGTAACTTAGAATACTTTTATTTAAAAAAAGAATTAGGCTTATTCTCAAAAACAACCAACTAATTATATATTACGACATACATATAATATACATATTACACGCGGGTACACCTATATGTATAGTAAAAAATTAAAATACGTAGAAAGGTACTAATAAAGATGTGCTAAATGCAGTCAATTTAAATGAATGTACAAAAAGCTATATTATATTTATAATGTTTTAAAAGTTCTTGTTTTTGAAAAAAAAAAGCTGATGATTGTTGTTTAACATAAAAGGTCGATAGTTCAAACTGCTACACAACTTTAATACACAACTTTTATGTGGGAGAGCCATGCTTCGGCACGTATGGGCTGGCTCGACTCCGCTCGTTACCACGGCCTCTCAGAAAACCGGCCATGAAGCAATGCTTGCATTGCATTTCGCCGCGTGAGTGAGGTTACCGGAGGCCCTAACCCTTCCCTTTCCCTTATTCCCGTCCTTCCCCTCTCCCCCCTCTTCTCCCACTCCCACCTTAAAGGGCGGCAACGCACTTGTGACTCTCGAGTTGCAGGTTGCCCATGGGCGGCGGTAGTCATTTACCATCAGGTGACCCGTCTGCTCGTTTGCCCCCATATATCATAAAAAAAAAAACATCTTTCTGTTGAAAGATTTACTAGCATGACTTAAACTCACTTTGTATAAAAGGTATTATATTTGTATACCATACCTACTTCGTAAATGCAAGTCAGGTTAAGTAAACCGGCAACAAACCCACAATGGAACAAACCAAAGGTCCCTTAGAAACTGCAATATTCAAATCACTTGACACACATTTAACGGCATTCGACACACGACTATTTAGAACGTATGCACATATCGGCGATCGGAATTAAAAACTGCGAAAAAAAAAAATTATAAAAAACCACTAGGTACACAAGAATCAATGCATTTTAAACGTCAGAATCGAAAGTTTTAGACACCGAATAATATGTATTACTTATTTATTTATTGTACATTCCCTAAACCTACTTTAACATTATTCTTGCTAATAGATAAAAAAATTATATATTTTTGTTACAGCTACATTAAAACTTGGTCAAATCACATAATATCTGTAAATACCTAATTAACAACAAAAAGCAATGTTTTTATTGATTTTCATTAATATACATTATTCCATTTAGAATGGACTCAAGTTTTGTGTGTGTCTTTGCTCAAAGTCATAACACCACACAACTACATTATTTATGACTGTGAAAAGGCACACCGCACAATTAATTAATTACCTGTTTAAAAAAATGTATTTGATGGGCATTAAGAAAAAAAATATTTTAATGATTTCAGTCGTTATATTATCCTAAAAAAAACAAACTGACACTCAGCACATGATCGAGTTCTTAGAGCTGATTTTTGGTTACATTTTATAAAAAAATTCTTACACTTTATAATTCAAACAACGGTCAATTAAATAAAAAAATATGACAAATTCCATCTTACTTGTACATAAAGAAAAATATGCGATTATAGCATAAAATTTTAAGAATGTGTCAATTTTGTAAAATTGTTCACAGTCGCACTATTAAACGCTGAAGGATATTGCAGATTTGCACAATGGTGCACTTTGCTTTTGCAGTAATGTTTTGAAACTGGTCCGTAGATAATTGCGTCGGTTCCGTTACGTGGCGGCGTCGTTGGAATGCAGGCTGCGTCCACGGGATTTGCATGTCAAGTGTGCAAGTGTGTCAGGTGGACAGGTTCCATTGTAATTAATAGAACTGTTCAGGATTTGCTGTTACTTGTTTATACTTGCCTTTTATGATTAGTTAGACGTGTCTGTGTTCTCTTTATATCCAAGACTTGGTTGATAAGTTCGTGTATAGTATGGTACCCATCGTAACTAAAAAACTAAACTACTTAGGGATTAAGGAATATTTTTGAAGTGAAAACTTCTTTAGGCATGTTTGTGCACTTTTGCTATGGAGAAAAAGCACTGAACTCGTGACCGTCACGCTAATAATACATATATAGATCTACTAGAGGGCGCTAATTTAAACACTGAGTTCTGTCAGCTCGTCAGCTCCTTATTAATTAATGTCACCAACCTGTTAATGTGACGTTTTAAGTTTGTCGTTTCGTTTAAGTTTTCACTTCTTTCGGCAGTCCCATGACTGCCTATTTTTTTGGAATAATAATAATAACTTGAGACACCTCACACACGGGCCACGGCAGAGATTCCATTATGGTAACCAGACTGCTGATAAACATACGTATAACTACCTATTTTATTAAAAACATATAATTTATAGACAAATTTATTTATAAAAAAAATTTTTTATAGACGTTTGCAAAAAAATGTTAACACTTGGGTATTTAACCTTTATTTAAATGGCATATAAGATATGGCGGCAAAGAGAAAAGTAGAGTTTCTAAGGAGAACTACCGTAAATGATTCCTAGGAATTTTTTGGTTGCTTTCAATACTTTTGTTCAGAAACGTACAGGATTGCGTCATATACCTTGATTGTTGCGTTAGGTAATGAGTTGGTTGGCGTCGGATGTCTTAATAAAAGCTGTTCACGGATCCCTCCTATTTTAGGCGCAGTATGGCACACCGTGTGGTTTTATTCGATTCGATTCCGACACACCCCCACCGAAAACCCCGGTGGTATTACGGCCCGAGGGGGTTTCCACACGCACAAAAAAAAAGGTTATGAGTGCACTCTGGTCAAATGAAGCAGAATCGTCTATTTTATTTTTTCTGCGGAGATGTTGCTGCTTCGTAGGGTTCTGTGGAGGTTGGAGATGCCTATTATAATTTGTTTTAAACCATTCCAACACGTTGGGCGATGTTTGACCGTGGAAAAGAAAATGTTTCAAGATGCATTTGGTAGAATATGTAAATTTCAGAATTGCAAAAAATCTTAAATCGTATATACCTGTGTCTGTAAGGTCTGATTGTCTATAAGAGACCGCAGATTGCGGTAAGACCGGCCATTGTACTGTTACTTAAAATTATATTTCTAGATTGTATGATACTTTTTTGGTGTGCAATAAAGAGTACCTATCTATCTATATACTTACATATTGTGTTATGCATGTATGTTGATTTTTTTTTATCGCTGCGAATCGTTTAAGTAAGTTGAATTGAAAGTGACCATCTTCTCGAAACCAACAGAATGAAATATTGATAAATACCTAAAGATTATCTTTGTAAGTCATTGTGAGTCGCTCGAGTTTTTAAAATATTCAATGTTTGATATGATATCTCCCGTTATCTGAGAATGCTTCATCTCGGTTATCAATATTATCATTTAGTCGCGATCGTTTGTTTTGTGTGAAACTGTGAATAAGAACATTTAAAAATGTTGCAGTGTGAAGTTGACAAGGTATTTATTTATATTTAGTTAACTAATTGTAGTAGCCTTCAAGAATCTTGAGTACTTATGTTATTTTCTGTTAAAGCTTTAGCTAACTATATTTCCACACAGACGCACACTCAAGCACACATGCATGTTCGCATACATGCACGCATGCACTCACGCACTCAATGATTCAAGCACGCACATACGGATACTTTCATATGCGACCGAAACTACCGAAGTTGGTTGTATACTACGTCCTAATAATGAATTATTGGTTACTGATTTTAACTTAACTTTTTTCGTCATGGTGATAATATAACTGTCTTTAGTACTTTATATAAAATCTCAGTGCGTCTCCGAAGCCTCAAGTGAAGGCTAGATTGTTATGGTATGCTTTGAAATATGATTGAAAGTGCTAGGTGGAACTCTTGCAATTCTTAGGCCGGTTATCAGTCAGTGGAATTGTTAATAAAATTCAAACATGTATACATCAACGAGTATGCATCCATTACCCAAAAAAATAAAGACTACATAAATTTGCAAAGTAGCAAATTGCTTTAATCGTGTTAAGGAAATGGCTCTTAGTTTATTTTAGTTTTTGTGAGTGGAATATATTAGTTCTATTCATGTTATTGAACCTTACGATTGTGGATTGATCAGGTATCTACTGCGTTTATAACTTTATACCTAATAATAACTTCAACTTGTTATGAAGCATATTTTTGCAATTTTTTATAGTTAACTAATAATAACGAAGATTTTTTTTGGGATACAAAATAATATTAATGTTCGAAATATGAGTCTACATTTCCACTTATTTATTTTTTGTTGGCCACCATCCTATAGTGTACCTGCCTATGGCTACGATAACGTCTCAGAAAGCCTACATAATAAAACCTGTTCTCCGATAAATACAATTACAGTATTACCATAACTATTAAATATGAGTATGACACATCACCAAGACAATGGTTTGAGTCATCACACTCGTAGTATTAATTACATTAATATTATTCAAATAACACCAACCTCCTACACAGAAAAAAAGCGGGAAGTAGACCCGGCCATTTTGAAAATAATTATACCAATCAAGTAGTCGTTATATATTTCAGTAAAGAATGGAGGCTCAAACTAAGTATTTGTTGTGTTGGCCGTGGTAATTTAAAATTATGAACTATAAACACATAAACCTACTTTACCGTGATTGATTACATTATAAATAATTAGTTATAAGTATAGAAATGCCTGCCTAATCGTCTTTTGCGACACGGTCGATAACGTTATCTTTTTCGTAAACTAAACTTTTCGTGGTGGATATCTCACAATATTAGTAATATAATTTATGTCACGTATTTATACATATGATGTATTTATTAGTAGTAACATTACTAAATGTAGGTAATCGTTGGTTTTGTAATATGGGACACAATTTCTTAACCTGGTGGCCGTGTTCGGGTGAATATACAGAATATACCTTATTTTATCAAAGATGCTATTTGTAATGTTTTGTTAAATTACAAGGATTTTAGTTATTTATAAGAGATTAGATACAATTTCTCAAGATTTTTGTGTATGACATGAAAGGAAAAAGAACGAAGAATAACCCTATAGACAACTACGTATTTTATATGTCTTTTATATTACTAATTTAGGTACGGTGTTAATTTTTTTTTTACTATTGGAATTAAGTCTGAGCCTCTGAGGGTAGCGAGGAGACGCTTCTAACAGCCATATTGACTAAAGTTGAAAAACTATAATCTGGTTGTAGAATTTGTTGGAATTTGAATTTCCTTTCTGGCCTTCTACTAGTAACTAAGTGTTGTGAGTATGGGCGTACCCAGCTGTTAGCAAAGGGGGGGCAACATTTGTTTTTATCATCCAAGGGGGGGGGGGGAGGGGAAAAACTTGATTTTGTCTTTCTTACCTAACTTTCCCTTTTAATATACTCCAAATTTTCCCATTTAATTCCCAGTGTCCAGTGGACGGCGGAATAACCCTCCATCATAAAGACATGATTATCCGACAGCCGAAATTATGAGTGAGTGAGAACTTTCATTGCGCTATGTAGGTATCAGTAGTTAAAACATAGTTCGGTTTGTTATCGGCAGATGGCGTTAAAGTCAATTTAGCTGTATATGAATATCGGTACGTGCGAGTATCTCGATCGATTTGTAATTTTACTTCATAGCTACGGCCGACAATAATATGAACTAATGCAACATATTGTGTACAATTATATTAATGTACAATTATATGTATGTATGAATGTCAATAGATCACGTAGATACCTAGTAGGTACACTCAGTTGATCTCCTGCCTGCATACCTAATAGTTGCTGTTTGGTATAGCGTAATTATATTGTGTGATTATATTGTTGTGATTGTATTGTGTTAGAAGGCTGTTTTAACGTGGAAGATTCTTTTAGGTAAGTTTTCTTTTTCTATTGAAAAGGTCCTGTATATCTCTATTCCGAAATTCATTAAAATTAGTTCAGCGGTTTAGGCGTGAAAACGTCAGACAGACACATAAACTTACTTTCGCATTTATATATAGATAAGAAGAAAGCTAGAATATAATTTACTCATGGTTGACATAATTTATGTAGGTAGATATCTACACCGATAAATTTATGCTAGTGAGGTATAAAATCAGAAATAACGGAGTAATATGTGATTTTTCGACATCTAGTGTTGCCGCGTATTTTTAACCGTGGATACATTATATTTAATCTGCATCCTGTTTTAAAAATATTCAGGATTTTGGTAAATTAAATATTTTCCCACCGTGAGTTTTCCGTAAAAAAATTAAATTAACAAAAGCCTAGTCCTGTCCTAGCTTCAAGTAACTCTAATATAATGTTGCTAGAGTAAAAATAAGGACAGCACACGTGTCTCTGTACCTCATAAGGATTTTCATTCTCCCATACATAAACTCGTAATTTTGCCTCTTTACTTGATGTTCAGAACAGAGTAAATGAAGAAGGATTTCTCCACACTCCACATCTAACGTGTAAGTTATATTATAGAATAACAAAAGAAACGATATGAAACCAGTTTTTTTCGACAACTTGGCGCGCGTTTCTAGAGGGTGGGGCTGCCAGATCTTAAATTAATAAGTCCTGATAAAATGCCTGAATATTAATTACACGTCTGTTTTTATCGATGATAATAAATAATTAATATTCTAGCTTTTTATTTATTCAGAAAGCTTCAGAAAGCTTTTTAACTTAAATTATCTTCTCAATTATTTGAAATAGATACACCGAAGAGTGTGAGTATAACAATATAATATATTTAAAAAAACACAAATAGATTCCAAAATATATTGGAAAAAATGTGATTTTAACTTTAGTTGTAATGTAGTCTAATTTATGTAATAGTTAGCCAGTTTTTTTTAAATTTATTTCTCTTTAGTAAAAAGGAGGAATGGATGACTTCACACGTTGACTTTAAAGAGACATAATATGTGATATTTTTTTATTAAGCATTTAAAATCTTACCAAGGACTTAAACACATATATACTAGGATATTTTGAATACCTGGTAACCCCACACTCGGGTAACTTTCTACCTAATTTTGACGTAACGATTAATGTGTTTATGGAAGAGCCAACACCCGTATCGGTTTATCACAATCCTTAAATGAGCCGTGAGCCACTTTCAACTTGTTTCAACTCGCCATTAAAGGCAGGCATCTGACGTCACTGAAGAGTGATAGCAGTGCTTACGTACGGCAGAATTCCTGTTTAATTTAGCAGCGTTCCTTCACGAAGGCTGCTATTTCTATATTTGCAAATCACCAAACATATTTATTGATAGCGAACAAACGCATAGGGTAATAAAGAATAGAATTTATAAACTCTATGCGTTCATCGGCACTGTGAGACTTCATAGTAATATGAATAATTATTATAGACTATACGGCGGATTTAATGTAGATTATGTCATTCAAATCAGGTTTCTTTTGGGAACTTTTTCTGGATGAAAGCTAACCTATGTCTATGTCCTTTTCTGTTTCCTTACAAGGTGTTTGCAAAATTTCATAGTGATCGGGGCGAAAAAGCCATACATACAAACAATGAGTAGTAGTTAGGTTTACGAATGTAAAACTACTCTTGTAGAGGAAAAGGAAATTATAAAGATAAAATATCACATAAAAGTTATGAATGGAAACATGCATAACTGCTTAATAGACAATAAGCTCTATCAGCATAAAACAATTACAATATCCTTTACATATTCCAAGGCTTGTGACGCACTAAACATCTCGTATCCACGTGAGCTCACTAGGTGTCCCACTACTTGTCTGACCTTGCGTTTACTCATTGCTTATGCATTTGTGCATTCCACACACGTTTTGAATTTATCTATTTGTTGAGGCCCTTGTGTGGTGATCTCGAAGATGGTTATTGTGGATCTAAGTATGTCTTTGTTTGTATAATTAATTATCTTTTTTGCGTTCTATTTCATATTATTCATACGTTAATCATATATTGATTATAAGACCTGTCAGTTACACAGACAATTACGGTAATAGTAAGGTAATGTTGGCATATTAAAGAGACGTTATACATAAAAGAAGCGTATATTGTACTTATGGATGCATAGTAAAGACTTAATTGGAACATAATGTCTATTAGTAAAGCATAGCAATTAGCGGTGGCAATATTATCTCATTCACAATCGTTCTTTTCGCTCAGCGGGACAAAGCTGCTGTAGGTATCCGTCCGGGTTTCCCCGGATTTGTTCTGTTTTATAGGGCGTCCGGGGAGCGTCCGGGCGGGGTTTTCAAAAAGTGTCTGGGTAAAACCCTCTGGGACCGGACACTCTGTGCCAGAGGCCAATTATAATTGTTATATGAATCGTTAACAAGCTAAAAATTTTAATGGAATCGGCTTTTTTTTTAAGGTGTCCGGGAAAGAATCTCGATTTCACCCATGTGTCCGGATATTTTTAAATTTTTGTCCGGCGTCGGCAATTTAGGTGATTGCAGGCCTAGGTATAGGTAATGTGCCGGTTACTCTCATACTGGCCTGTTGGTCTAGTGGTTAGTGATCCTGACTGCTGAGCCAGTGGTCGTGGGTTTGATCCCTACCGATATTCCCACGGGATCGGGACTTACGCGGGTGAAACCGCGAGGCGCAGCTAGTATAAAATATAATGTTAGGCTGTGTATATTTGAATAGCTGTGGATTAATTAGAGTCGATGGGCTGTGATCGATTCCCTTACTGATCCCCGGGGAGTTTTTTCTATCCTTAAGGCTGATATTGGGGAGAAGATGAGAGACCAATGTCGTTAGAAGCATTTTCCATTATAAAACAACATTAGGATTTTATTTTGGTCAAATTAACGAGTAATGTAGTACTGTACGGAGCTACCATATTTCGAAATTGTATACGAGATTCAAAATTACTGATAAATCCGAGACAACAGCGCTTTTAGGCCAATGTACTAGAAGTGCGTAGCTTAATTCGGTATGTCATCGCTTTATCTACAGCTTGTTAGATTTCGTTCAAATTACTAATGAGTCTCTAATTGTTAAAATTTAATTTAAAACTGAAATAAAACAGTGTTTCATAAATAAGTAAATAGTGAATATAAAATCTTAGGGGTTGATTTTAGCCACTGTGCGTAGAAAGATTATAGTAGAGGGTTTGTGTTTCTCTTTTTCATAAATTTTATGATTTAAATTACGAAAAATATTATTTTTCTAAAATATTCCATAGATGCAAAGTTTAGGTACTCGTAAATCGAAAAAAAAACGGTTTTTACGATTTTTGACAACTTTTTTGACGGTGATGCTACGGGTCAATATGTCTTGAAATGAAATATGTTAATAGTGACGTTTTTATCTAACAAATAAAAATAAAAAAACCGACTACCTCAATTAAACCCATTTTTGAACGATTTTCGGCTAATTCTATCCGCCTAACATATTATATACCTCTCCCACTCTGCTCTTTCTTTCCAACATTTCTTTGCAATATACAGTATTGTAGTTCTAAAATTTTACCGAAATAACCTGCTATCTCATTTTTGCAGTAAGTTATTATTATCCAGAAAGTTAAAATAATCATTAACATAAAGTGGAAGGATTTGGGTCATATAGTGATTTATATAGCAATAAAAATTAATATATTTTATGTATATAGTCACTAATTAATTAGTGCTGTCAGTTTTTATGGTTCATGAGTCGAACACTGTGTAGGCAATACTTAATAAAGCCTGGTAAAATATTTCAATATGCTAATCGATGCCTATTCGTAAGGAGATTAATCTGAATGTTAATAACCAATTAGTTTTAAGCCGTATTCACGCTTTAGCGATTCACTTTTTTTCACATTCGATCGCGATTAAAAAACCTACAGTCGAGAACCGTTGGAAGTTGTTTAGCGGCATCTCTTCGTACCTAGGTTTGTAGGGTTTAGAACAAACACAGTGTTACCTGAGAGGTGCTCTAAAGATGTTTTTATTTACACATAATATATTATCTGTTGGATTTTGTGTGAAAAGTTGTCACATGTAACCGAAACCTTTTGATTACTGGCATATTTAAAAAACAAATACCTACTAACAATAGTTGAAAGTCTTCCGTTAAACAATACTTTTCAGTTTATTAAAATCTATCTTTTGTAGGTTCGATTCCAAGTCAAGCCAAGGTGTAAAGGTTTTCAAGGATTAAGATATTTAAAATATTCTTACGCTACCTTTTCTGAAAATATTAAACCAAGTATAGTGATTATCTCCTAGTTTAAAGTGACATTCATCGTTTAAATACATATACGAGTAAAGACGACATGAATAGATGTGTAGTGTCCCGCTTCCATTAGTTTTGACACGTTAAGCGCTTATGACCTGTTTACAGTTCAATTCGCGCAAGTATAAAACTGTTCATGAAATATCTACAGAACAAGCAATTTAAGTATAGAATTTAACTTGTACTAAATAGTGAAGAACGGTCTCATTTTTAATAGCCACCATCTTGGTTCCTATTGACTGTATGACCACCATTGTTTAAGTATCAAAGAAACTATTTTTAATAATAGGTACTTATAGGTATTTTAAAAGCCAGTAGTCTAGTGTATTCTATCTCTGGATTTCGTTAGAAATTAGAGTTGAATTTAATTGGAAGTTGAAAGAGTATATTATCCTGACAACGCGAACGCTACATCCTGGATCTGGTCTTACAAAATATTTATTTTATAATTGTATGCAAAATAATAACGAATGTTACTACCGCCTGTACATAATGTATAGCTATGCCTTGTATTATATATTACTGAGAGGACTGAATCAGTGGTGATGTCATGTCTCATGAGCGTCTGTGGGGCGTATCTCCGTAATATCTTGATAAAAGGCGTGCGCTTATCATGTGAGAATGCTAGGGAACTTCGCCATGCTATTATGATTAAATAAATTTCTGGCTTACCATCAAAGTTGCAAAAATCGCAAGATTTAAGTAAAGACGTGGAAGCCATGCTAGATATTCTATTGATGTGCATTTGTTTCATGTCATATTAATACGTGTGGAATCCATATTTTTCTTTATTACTTTGTTTTTTTTTTTAGATTATAATAAAATGTCTCAAAAAACTAAAAAGACTCTTCGGAAAAAAACACAACTATATTAATAGGCACGGCACACTTTTATAAACTAATATAATATTTTTTTAATTATTTTCCTTCGTGTTCGTTATTACTTTTCTAATAATTATTTTGTCATGGATGTTCGTTGTCAAACAAGCTTCTTAGAACGTGTCCAGAAATCTAAATAATATGTATGTCTAGAATTTGTAAAATGTAAATATCTAGAATGTGGAAATTAGGGCCACCGAAGAGTCATTAGGTAGGTATTTTTTCACCCCAGTGCCACTTTCTTTTTCCAAATTTAGATGAAATAATACTTCAGGTAACACGTATGCGATAAAAAAATAATAATTCGGATAATATTTTGAAGAACAATCTTAGCAATTTGTGCGATGTTTGCGCTTATCCCACACCTGAAAATACACTTTATATCTTGATGTTGTTGAAATTATGATACAATAAAGATAATTGCTCGTTAATTTAATTATGATTGCGTTTATTTTTCATAAAGATAATTAAGTAACAGATAAAGTATTTCACAGTATCTACAGTTCATCAACATGTTTCAAATACGTTCTTAGAAAGTTACAACGTGTATGTACTACGTGAAAACTATTACGAGGTAAACTATTAAACAGAGTTCAATCCCACTATCCCACTAATATTATGAATGTGAAAGTTTGAATGGATGGATGGATGGATGTTTGTTACTTTTTCACACAAAAACTACTGTACCGATTGCGATGAAACTTGATATGTAGATAGCTGGAAACCTGGATTAACGCATAGGCTACTTTTTATCCCGATATTCCCACGGGATCGCTACTTACGCGGGTTACACCGCGGGCCGCTGCTAGTAACTTATAAATTGCACCATTTATGAATTTCATCAAAAGATTAAACATTCGAGTTATATGGCGCAGACACTGCAAACTGAACAAACTCATATTCAACCGATTCTGTCGAAAGGCAGAAGAAACTGTAATACATATCCTTTGCTCTTGTGGCCCACTAATAGGTACTGAAGTATCAAACTAGGGTAGCACGTCATGCAATCGCAGGAAATACAAAGAATCACACTCCTCATAAGATCTGGAGGTTTCTCGAAGCCATAAATCTGAGCAGTGAACTATAAGGCAAGAATGCGCTAAAAGACTAGAAATGGTTGAAGTAACTATAGACTCCAAAACAACTGTAGCAGGTAGTATAAAAAGGGTTACCAAATTGTGTCAAACAACGAACATGGAGAGTAGAAATCTGGAGTACCATGTCATACGGCGGTCATGCCAAAATAGTGTCCAGTTAAAAACGAAAAGTAATAGTTCAATAACTGACTACGATGTCGCTAGTATAGACAAAGGGATTATGAATTTAGCCGTTGTAGCCGAAGTGAGGAGCAGTTGACAAATAAATGATGAAAAAAAAAAGATTTGTCAGATGTTTGCTTAATAATTTATGAGCCATTACAAATCTGAAGTTTCCCCTTATATGTCTGTTTTACATTTACGATTTTTATCATCGCTTATTATTTGTACTGATGGACTTTTGGCCAGATTCAGTCTGATTATTACTGGACACCTGGAAGATTTAATTGGTGGCTTACGATACACGTTATGTGGTACTCTCGTTATTTTGTGGCACATTGGAATATCTATATTTTTACAATTTGCTTAGACACATACACTCAATTCATAAAGGGGTGAGATGTACTGCTTATACGGACAGATTGAGTAGTGTATTCGTCTAGCATGTCTGGGTCGCATATACCTAGTTGTAACGCGAATTGGCTGTTGTCTGAAAGTTCGTCTTAAAACGAGAAAAAATTGCGTTCAGGTTCAAAAAGTTTATGTTAAAAGTAAGTTTGAATAATATTACGCAACTAAACTAACAGATTACGTGCATTTTTTATGGAATCATGTGATGCTCTGATTGCAATGATAAAATAGATTGTTTAGTGACTGCGACGAGGAGCTGCAATTTTATATTGTTTTTATATTTAATTGCATTTTTTATTTATATACTTTTTGTAATAGTTTTTAATCCGCTAATTATGTTAGTAAAAATTACATTAACGCTTGAAATTAATAAATCCATTGTTTCTTGTTTTATGTATTTTTTTTTTACATATATTATAGGGGGCAAACGAGCAGACGGGTCACCTGATGGTAAGTGACTACCGTCGCCCATGGACACCTGCAAATCAAGAGTCACAAGTGTGTTGCCGGCCTTTGAGATAGGAGTACACTATTTTCTTGAAGGTTTGAATATTTTATTTTGTTTCAAATTAAATTAAATAGAAAAAAAAATGCATACTACATTCTCAGCGCCATTCTAACGGAAAGTAACTCGCACTCCTTAGTATAACTACTAATCCTACGTGAAAGACACGCAAATCCCACACACAATGAAAGTTCTCAAACATACGACTTTCCAACGTCAACCGGTAGACCCCGGCCCGCCAGGCATGATTACCCAGCCAAACTGAAGTCCTAAGGATGCCTCGTATAGAGGCAAAACATGTGTCGATATCACATGGCTAGCGGAAGGTTACTCATTAAAGTTTTATAGGCGTAACTGTCCTGGTAAGCAGCTTTTTGTTCAGGGAGTTCGGTTTATCTTCCCTGTCTTTTATTTTGATGACTAGGTTGAAGATTCTCATTGATGTCCTCCGCCCTTGGGGCAGCGAAGGCGTCTCTCGGACCATGGCCAGGACCACGGTTGGGAGCGAGAGATTACACGCGGCACCGACTGTCATCGTGAGATCACGTCGCTGGCTAGCCCATTCTGGGCATTCTGCCAGCGTGTGAAGCGCTGTGTTCTCGGGGCAGTCACCACAATGGTGGCACTGTGAACTCGGCTCCCAGCCGATCCGACACAGGTACTTGCCGAAGCAACCGTGTCCGGAAAGCACCTTATCTTCCCTGTCTAAAGTAACTCATGGAAAGTTATCATCTCCCATTCATTCTATACATTACATATGTCACTATTTGTCTTTTTTTTAATATTTGCATTTGTATATATGTAAACAGATAAAAATATAAACGTAATAACCATATAATAGCATTGGTAAACAAACACAGCTTCTCTTCGCACATTATTCACAAGATTCACACATGCTATACAAAGTAAATGTCACAAAGGTTTTTCCTGGTCACGTCCATATTATAGAGTGGCAACACTGGCTACTAGTGACGCGGACAGCGCGCTAAATTGTTATGTAAATGTTCGCATGAATAAATGGCCGTGGCGAGGATAATAAGGCACATCTGTGCATTGCATCAGGTATTGACAGGTGGCGGTATGTGGTGGATATAAATTCACGGATACCTTAAGTGCATACCAGTATGTGTTTTGTCCTCGGGTTTGCCTAGGAATTATTTGTAATAATGTTTATGTTTTTTAAAATTTCCTCTTTGCATTTAATTTCTCAACATTTATGGCCATATGTTATGCATTAAAAAAATTAATCCAGGAATGAATGGTAACATTGCGCAGAAAATCTCTCAGTTGAGCTTTTTACATAGTATACATAAATTATGGAAAAAAAATATCAACGTTTTCTTTTTATACGGGGTATCATCTTGACGAGTAAATTACTAAAAAGGTTCCCTCCATGTGTTCAGTGCCCAAAGTGAGGGGAAAAATCTTACACAGGACACTTACAATCTGACGATGAGGCGACAGGTCGCTTCTCATTCTGTTTTCTGTGCCAGTGTCGGCTCTGAAAATAGTAGCTAAATATAGCTAGAATAAATCAAAATTAAATACTAAATAACTATAAAATACTGTTGTTTTCAAGCGCACCTCTTGAGTAACTTGGCCGATAGGTATTTTTTTAATATTCGTGATGATCCGAATAAGGAGTTTAGCTAAAGATGAAAACTTAAAAAGTTGGCCGAACATTTGGAAAATTGAGGAAAACCTGACGGAGTGTTTGTGGCGACTTTCACATACAGTTAAAACATACTTCAATATCATTTAGCCAAGACGAGTTGAACTACGTAGTAACTACAGATCGCGCATTGCGCAAAAACGATAAGTACCTATCCGGTTTTACTCACGTGGTTTTTTCGGGGATGCCCCACTAGCTTCAGACCCAATTGGGGCCCTTTTTCAAACAACAACACCGCAACACACAACGCACCAAAAGAACCGGTGGCAGCATCGCCAACCTAGTGTGACGCCTGAAACCGTCGTGGTAGGACGCTTCACTCTTTAATAAAGGGCCCCCGTCGGGTCTGAAACTAGTGGGGCATCCCCGAAAAAAACACACCCCGAACTACACACGTGAGTAAAACCGTATATCTATCTATAAATATAAAAATGAATCCCTATTTCCCTTGGTCACGGCATCACGCATGAACACCTGGACCGATTTCGCTAATTCTTTTTTTTGTGTTTGTTATTGTCAGGAGAAGGTTCTTATGAAAGAAAAAATTAAGAAAGTTGCGCGGAAAATTAGAAAATTTAAGAAAACTTAACGACCATATTAACTTTTCTAATGTAACCTTAGCGTTTTCGACAAAACTGTTAGTCAATATTCATAGTTAAGACAGGGAGGACGGTCTCCACTCGGACCTAATTCGCCGCCGGCGAACCGGGTGGCGGAGGCGCGCTTACCAGCGCCTCATGCCGCCCTGAGTGTGGCCGCGGGTGGAAGGGACGGGTTTTCCCCTCTACCCGCTATAGTGGCCCCCCGCGAGGAGGCGGCGTCCGCGTGTGCCTGGACGTCGCCTAATTGAGAGGTTTTTACCCGAAGGTGGTGCCCGCGCTTTTGCGGGCAGGCGCTAGGAGGGTTTCGGATATCTTAATAAAAGCTGTTCCCGGATCCCTCCTACATAAGGCGTAGTACGGCACACCGTGTGGTTTTAGTCGGTTCGATTCCGACCCACCGCCCCACCGAAAACTCCGGTGGGGTGACGGCCCGAGGGGGTTTCCACACGCACAAAAAATAAAAGGACAACGTCTGTCGGGTCATCTAGTTTTTAATAAACATGAATACTTCTCACGAACGTTTTTATTCTACGATAAGTATATAGAACTTCCCAACATTAACCGTTGGACCACGGTCCGCCAGGCATGGTCACCTCGCCTGGTCGGAGAATCCTCCCTTTGTGTTAGAGGGACATGACATGACACAAGTTACTCCACATGTTCTTATCCATACTAGTAAAATGTTTCTTAATCAATCAATCTCTTATGAACTGAAGGTATTTGGATTACATTTGGTATTTTGTAGTGACAGATAGCATAAAGAAAACCAAGATACACGCGGGCAGAGCTGCGAGTCTAAGCTAGTATTACATATTTGTACTTTCTTTACATAGTGTGTTGGTATGTTTGTTTGTCAGTTACATAATATTTGTTTTGTAGTGGGTGTTTGCATTGCGACATTGTACGTATAACAAATGTTTATTAACAACGCTACAGTCGCATGCTATTATGTCGTTCGAATTGACTGACAATGTGGACGTGTCTTGCTACATTTATTTGTACGTGTTATGTACACATTGATGTTTTGTTGTTTTGTTTGTGGGTGGTAATCTGATTTGAGAACGTGTCTGCAAAATTTCATGATAAGTTGACTGACTAGTTAAGGCGTAAATGCGTAATAAGCAAACACACAAACTCCCTTTTTTATTTATAAAATTCGTAAGGATTATTCTTAGGTAACCAGCGTTTATATGGTGCTTAATTTTATTTTACTTGGAAAACTTACAGCTAAGCATGAAAGTATACAAGAAGCTAAATATATGAAGGCCAATTAAAGGTTTTTACCTACAATAGTTGTTTTAGTAAAAATAAGATTTGGTCGGATTATAAACAGAATTGAAATATCTATACACACTGGAGCGAAAGAAAAACAAAAGAGTATGCGCATATTGCGCATATATTTACATCATCAATTACGAGCACAAAAATGTTACAATTTTTTAGTTGCAATGTTAATAACAAATCTATGTCTATTTCCTCTGAAAGCTTATGAAATTTTCTACATACACGAAACATATAGTTTCAAATTAAATATTATACCAAGATCTTGGACTGCTTTTTTTCTATTTAAAAAATAAAACATTAATTTTGTTGTCGATTATGATTATAATAGGGACTGAACAAAAGATTATATTATATATATATTTATATATATATATATATATATATTGTAGTAAAACGATTGCTATCAGTTTAAAGCGCCGATTCAAACTAGATTACCCAACGGATTCCTTGTCAATTCTACAAAAAACAGAATCCTGCATGTTATTTACCTGGCCGTCTTCCAACATTCACGCAGGTGCAAATAAAGCCGTATACGTCTAACGCTTAGACAATACCGGATGTTTTACCCGTCATCCGCCATTACGAGGCAATGGCGTCGAATGTCGAGCCTAGTCATAAACAGTTAGTTAAACTAGGGCTTTAATGATGCTGGCAACATTTTAATATAATTGGCGATCTTCGTGGCGCAGAGCTGCAGAGGTAGAGCGTTTGACTGTGACGTCAAGGAGCAAGGTGCGATTCCAGCTCACTGTAAATATTTTTATTCGAATTTGTATTTTTAATCTGAAGAGTTCAAATAAGATAAATGTCCAATAGTCTGCCTGGCTGTTTTAATTAATTTAGGCTCGATCTTGCGATGCCATTAATATTCCAGACGTCCAAATACAGCCAAAAGATTTTTTACGATTAGGAGTAAGGAGGATTACAGGTGAATATAATATTAAGAGTAAATACAAATATACACTAACACCTGTCCCTAAAGGGGTAGTTATTCACGTGAGGCTCGAAAGGGAGGGGGGAAGGGGTTTGGAAAAAATCACGAAATATCACAATTGTAGTCAGATATCACGTGTATTTTTTTTTTGTAGAACGCGCGATTATATCTGTATTTAAAGATAATATTTTGAAAATTTTAAATATTTTTCGAAGGAATACACGTGATTTTGGGTTGGGGGTGGGGTTAGTCTAAAACCTCACCACCAGGGGGAAGGAAGGGTTAAAAAGTTGCTAAAAGAACATCACGGACGACCCCTTACCTACTTTTCCCTTTCATTATATTCCCAGTTATCCCAAATTTCATTCCTAGTTTCCCTTTAATTCCGAAAGTCGGCTTGCCCCCTGTTACATGAGTGGAACCAAAATTATAGTTGGCAAAATGATGAAGTGTGTGAGTTTTTAAGAGTTGATACATTATCATTATTATAGGCATCCATTAGACGCTCATTCAATCGTAATCATTACCAAAAGTCATGATTGACGGATGTTCGTTGGTGGTTGATGAAATAATATCGACATTAAAATCTCATCATGCAACCGTCAATCACTGCATTAGAGGATAGGTTATTTGTCAATCACCGTTTGGATTGTGGCAAAACTGATATCAAAACCTACCGTGTAATGAGCGCCTTAAAAAAAGAGCGACCGTGACAGTTGTCTTTCTTAAACATTAATTTGGGCGTTCACAAGTCATTTAATTATTTGCGAAATATTTTTTATTTCGCTATTTATGGTGGTTGCGTTAATATAGCAAGTGGGCAGCTCTCTTGCCTAAGGAGATGATTTCACGAGTATCTCCTACTTAGGAGCTTCAAATAGATGGGGTCACTAGACTGGAAATACCGTGGTTCGGTGACGTTTTAGTCGTATTTCGTGTGACCCCTTTACTTAGTAATATGTCTGACGTCCGAGTAGTTGTAATCCTATTGACTAAAAGGAACGATAGATCAAATTCCTTACTTGGCAAAGCGGGAAACAGGCGATTCTATTGAATAATTATAGTGGAGTAAAACTAAAAAACACATTTTAATGGCGAACCGAAATAAAAAGTAAAAAAGTGGATCATTATCCACCTGGCTACCATCCTGGCTTCATCATCGGACCAAGTTACCAAGTCTGTTGGACACGTCAAAACAAATCATATGAAGCCAAACTCGAGAGGTTTACTAGAAGCCACTGAAGAGTTCCACTATCCAATTCCTGACTCCATAATCAGATCAGCTCCAAGATGCCCAATTATAGTATTGTCTTCCGAACCACATATACATACAAAGTTACATTTCGATACGACAGTTAGAAGCTTATTCATTTAATTCTTATTTTACGCTTAAATTTAAAGACGAAACTGTAAGTCATAAAAGAATAAATTTACTGAAATCTTCAGTAAATTTATTCTTTTATGACTATGGGAGCCTTAACGAGAGAGTTAAACGAGAATAAATACTCACTTTTGATAGGCTTGCCACTTTAGTCTATTTGTTTAATTGCCTAATTAACTTAAATTACCATAGCAGAAACCATTAGGAAATAACCTCTAAATATAAACTACAATAAATAATATTTTCATTGCAAAAAGCACAACATTAAATAACCATAAATAATTCTAATCTTAACTTCCTAACTAATATCATAAATGCGAAAGAAAGTTTGCCGGTTTGTTTGTTTGTTTTGAGTTAACTACTCTACCGAACATCATTAAATGTTGCATAGTCAGGGTTACAGAAAAAGTACCTTTCATATCGAACAAAAGTAGGTACTGTTCCCAAGGTACAGAAAAATATCTTTAACATGAGCGAAGCTGCCAGCAATAGCGTGTAAAGTATATTTTAAACAAGTCTATGTTAATGTCTATCATTCGACATTTGTATTCATATACATGTGTTTTTTAAATACACCCTGTATAGCAATAAGTATAATAAAGTCGAAGATTGTATTTCGTCAATTCGCTAATTTTTTTTTCCTTTAACATATTGAAATCCCCACGCACAGTTAGCCACCAAGGCTAAACGATAGAATGGTATGTCGGATTCGAACCGACTAACGGTGTTCCGTCACGAAGTCCTTACGGGCCTCGGGTATACCCTCGAAAGGAAATCCCTATAAACCGCGGCAGACTTGACCGCCTGTTGAACAATTAAGAAAAATAATAACGCAAGCGAAGCCGCAGGTATAAGCTAGTAAAAAATAAACGCAATTAAATTTACAGCGGGTTACGTTAAATAATCGTTTACGTTTGTACACAAATGATGCGCGCACGCATCTGGGGTTAGCTGCGTTACAAGCGGGAAACGCACGCAGACACTGACACAGTTCTATTCGCATTTCGAACATGACCTTACTTAAACATGAATTATTGCTAATATACTATGTAAAATGTCTTATGTATATTTTTTATAATTCTACGCTACGTTTAACTGAAATTTTTGAATTTAGAAAAAATATATATTTGCAGGTAACCCTACTAAAGGAGATAAGTACGTTATTTAATTGTGTGTAACACAATCAAGAGAAAATTTCGGATCTGTGTCAAAAGTGTTCTTAATAAGGTTATATTAAGTAGGTATCGTGTTTTATTTTGAATAAATAAGAAGTAAGTGCTTTTTGGAAGCAATACAAGTAATATTATTACCTACGAAGATGTTGTTATCTGATGTATGTAATGTTATGGATTCCAGTCTCGTGTTTTTACGCTTGAAGCACTAGGGTTGTCATTAGCGCGTTGTTGACCTTAAATATATTTTTTTGTGAGAATTACAACTCACTTGTTTTATAAGTGGTCTAAGCGATAATCAATATTGATCATTCAACCTGAAGTCTTTTGTTTTTTTTAAATTTTTAAAATGGAGGTTCATCCTAATTCGCAACGGAAGCACTTACATCCAATAAACTATTTTCATAATATAATTGTTCTTGTGGGTGGTCAAAGTGACCAGAGTCTGTTGGTGAAGAGGATCGGGCGGTTCCTTAACTTGGGCCGTATGTGTGTTTGCGACTTTAGTGATTAATATTAAAAAAAAACTTGAAGTGACACCAAGTTTTACTTCTTAAAACTTTCTTTCAAGTTAAAAAAAAAATCAACATCATTTATTTCAATTAAACCATTATAATTATTTTTGAATTGTCAGTCAGACTAAGTCAGTCGTGAAGCTAATTGCCTGTTCCAATAAGTAGATCCTGTGGAGAAGAACAGGCAAGAAACTCCAAGGACACTCTTTTTCAACATCTTTTTTACAACTTTTTGGATACATTGCTTATATGCGCAAATTAAATGTTAGGACAATGTAACGTATTGTTCTAAACTATAAGCAGTCGCGCAAACTACTGCTGTATGTAAGTAATGGCAGTTCGGAGATGACCAGCCCCGACTAACGGCACTCGTTCACGAGCATGACGCACGCGCCAGCCCGGCGATTTATCAAAGGCGGCAAACTTTCCCTGTCGTAGTCTCTTTATAATTCACATCGCTTATCAAAAAGTGACGGAATGAGAAAAATGGCGGTCCAAAATTTTTGATTCTCACTTCCAGTCCAGGATGCAACACGAGATCCTTCTCTGGGGCTGGACTGGGGTGTATGGCCTACAAACCTTTGTTAGCCAGTCATGTCATGAGATGCGTATTAAATTTTTATCTCCGCGTTATTACATTAATAACTTTTTTATGTATTCATTATTACTGTGACTACGATAAAATAAGTATTTATTCACGATAGTCGTGGTCATTTTCCTTAATTGCTTCTTGTTAACGGTATCATGCTTTGTCACGCACATAAATTGTTTTTACTTCTTCCTGATGAGGCAGAAATAATTACAATACTCTTATCACAATAATATTGTCTGACTGAGAAACCAATTCCTTGGTTCCTTGCTTTAGTTCGTATCTAATACCTAAATGAAGATACTTAAAGTCACGACCGTCATGAAATGTTTTCAATATTATCATTGAAGATGTTCGCTGTTGTAAAAATGATGTTTTTGGTTACGTATTTATTTTTTAAGTCGACTTCAAGAAACCTAAAGATAATATGATAGTTGCAGGCAAATGCAAAGAACCGAATAACTGAATACCGGTACCGAATACTGGTACCAACTACCGGAACACACGGTTCGACTTCTACCGAATCGATCATTCGGCTTTATATGTTGAATTAGTTGGTTCAGATTGCAGTTGTCTGTGCCGAAATAATAATAACTTGTAAGATTTTTTTCTGAAAGGAGTTAAAAGAATTAGCGTTACTGATTTAAATATTATTGACTGAATTTAACAGTAGAGATTGATTCACGTTTTATAACATGACCATGAAGGCTGTGCTATGCTATGTGTGAAGAATGAAATACTTAGAAAAATATATATTCAACCGTTCGGAATTCGAATTATCGATGGTCTCTTACTAACTTACGTCATAATAAGCATTTTTTGAATTTAAACAAAGTGAATTTTCGAACGTCGGTTATGGTAATTCGAGGTTTTACTACTTCGATCCGCTGATAACGAGCTAATGTGATTAGTTTTTATAATTTTAATTTATTTCTAAATAAAGCAATATATCTTTCGCTTTTGCTAAACTTATTCTTAAGCTATTATGTCAGCTTGTTTTGGCTACAAAAATGGAGGAGGTTTTCAATTTGACTGGATTTAGTGTACCATTTTAATGTTTTTATTTATAAGATTAGTCATATTTCAACTAACTAACTAAATAAAAGTAACTCTGTCAGAGGTTGAGATTTTATCAAATTGAGTTTTCATCGCGATAAACTAATTTGTTACATAATATATTTTCTCATAATCAGAATTAAATACTAATGGTTTGATACACGTCACTAATTTTAATTTTAAAACTATTCGAATTAGCATTTCCTTAATTAGAAAAAAAAAATTGAAGAGGCCACTTCTGAAACTTAATCTAATTAATTCAAGAAGAACTAATAAAATTTGTTCTCAACTCGCGTAACATTCGCAAAAAAAACAATTGAGTTGTAAGCTTCCTTCTTCTTTGAAGGCGCTTAAAAAAGGAAATATTTACATAAGCATCTAATATTATTTACGAATACAAAGTAATTATGTATGTGTAAGAAGATTTATGAGACGTTTGTTGTAAATCATTCTTACACTGTCTGGTAAACACAAATTAATTGTTTTAATAATTTCCTCAACATTTAAAATCACGTGTCGGAGTTATCTAAATATGTACTAAATTAAAAACAAATTATAAAACTAGAATATGTATATATACCTACATAACACTTAAGCATCAATCCTCTTTTCCTAACGGGGATAGGCAGAGACGTATGACTTGTTTTGCCAACTTATATCAAATCTAATATGTATCAGGTAAAATTCGGATTTC
This sequence comes from Euplagia quadripunctaria, assembly GCA_963859945.1. Lineage (NCBI taxonomy): Eukaryota > Metazoa > Arthropoda > Insecta > Lepidoptera > Erebidae > Euplagia > Euplagia quadripunctaria. Next base: position 2,566,649 of record OY982561.1, on the reverse strand, counting down.
CGGTATCGACATCCAATCGAACTGCCCCTCAGTTCGATTCACTCACCACTTGGCACCGCAGTCGTAGATATGTTTATAATAAATAATAATTAATAGAAAAAATACTGTGTGGTTATGTTTATAAATAATCACGTTTAAGTTCCAAAAACCATTACAAATATGTTTTGAGTGGGACACAAAATAATTTTCAAGGCTGCAATATTTCAAGAGAAACCAAAAATATTGGAACCATGCGATAACAATCGAGATATAAAGAGAGCTGACCAAAATGTGAGCGTGTGACAGTAGCTGGATTATCAGGGAAGCGGTTATTTTATTACACGCTTTATATTAGCTTCACTTGTATGTTTGTTTGTTTGCGTTTGGCGCGATTTTGACCCACTTTAAACGGCCAGATTTCATTCAAATTTTGCACACCTGTCAAAGACCGATGACAATGCAATAATTCGATTTTTATTTTTATTTTTTAGTTAAATTTATTGTATTGTAATAAGCACAGCAACAGCAACAAAGAAAGCTGTTTACAAAATCTTTGTAATAATGACAAAGATTTTGTAAGAGCGAGCGTAGCTCGCGTAGCGTAGCAAAGAGCGTATACTCTTTGGCGCGAGCTTTTTAGAATTTTAACGAAAATCTATGTTCCTATTTCAAATTCTATTGACGAATGTCTACCAACATAAGGAAGCAGCACCGGAAGCGCGTAGATAATTAGCATCGTTGAAATTGGATGCGTTCCGTTTTACGTAACTTGCGATTGTTATCTGTTACGTCACATAGACGAGCTGTATGTGAACTGCTCTAGATTGAGAAATTGTACTGTTTAAACTGTAGCTTGTATTTTGAATTTTCAATTGTGATTTTATCTGTTTCATATGATATAGAGAAACTGGATTACCTACATTCGGTTAACTATAGAGAAAACAGAATCCACAGAGGCGCCTACGTCAAACAACTATTTATGCCCTCAAAACATCTAATACAAAATGGTCTATTAATAGGTGATTTTGCCCCGAGTCCTTTATGTCCAGGCAGCCATTAGTCTCGACCTTCACTAACACACTACTAGTTAAGTTAATATCCTAACAAATTCAATGTCGTTATTCTTTAACTACAAGACAGTGTTATTTCAGAATAAAAAAATTGACATCGGTATTTTTACACGCTTTATATTAGCTTCACTTGTATGTTTGTTTGTTTGTAACCGACTCTTTTGGGCGCGATTTTGACCCACTTTAAACGGCCAGATTTCATTCAAATTTTGCACACTTGTCAAAGACCGATGACAATGCAATAATTCGATTAATTTTTTAATTTTTTTTAATTGAATTTTGTATAAAAGCGTGTTTTTTAGTTTTTTAAACTATAATTATGTTAAATTGTTTTCTTTTAACAAATGTGTCATTAGAACACACGCGTGTCAATTTCAACAACCATTAATCAACAAGGTGTACAAATATTTCCAGTCTTTAATCACTAATCATTTAAATTAAATTACGTAACAATATTATTATTTCAAATAATCGTTCAGACAATATATCTACTAAAGAAAAATAAATGATCATGAATTAGAATAATGTAATTTTGTGTAATATATTAAAAATACCTTATCATAGGCATATTTATTTATTTATAGGTGACGAGTTATGTTTAAATATTACAAAATAAACTGTGTAACTATTACCTTATAATTTCTTTTCAATATTAATGAGTTGTTGAGAAACCTGTGCAGAGGTTAGATGGGAAAATTGTCACCTACCAAATACATATGATTATACTAAAAGCCGACCCAAAATGTAAATGTAGGTAGTTTCTATATTACACGTTTGTTACTTTGTAACACAGACGAATCGGTTTGTTTTTTGTTTTACTTGCCAATAATACGGTTACGAAAACACCCAAAATATCGTTTATCGATAGAGAATCACTCACAAAGACTGTTTATGTAGACTCTTCTTGTTATATCCATACAAAATCAATTACTTAAGGTGGTTGTGCACTGTGCTCTTCGAAATAATTTTTTTTTTTTTTTTTTATTTAATACTTCCTGCATTTTATATTGCACGAGGCGGACTTAATGCCACATGGCATTATCTACCAGTCAACCTTTGGGTGATTCAGTGAGGGACATGGCAGGTGCTTAGGGAGAAAAGAGAAAAAAAAATCATAGTTGACAATAAGCTGATAATACACTTTGTTATATACACGAGACAATTTACAATGCTATATAATAATAGATAACCGAATACAAAATATACATATACATCCTTGCAGATAAATATAAACATGTAAATATACACATATAAAAATAAATATATACATACATATATAAATAACTACATACATACAAAATACACCTATGGTTATAAAGTTATGAGGATATTTCTGCTAATTGTTTTCTGTAAAATTCCCGGACCTTAGCTTTAAACGCGCCACGGTTTGTTGACATCCTAATTTCAGGTGGGAGCGGATTCCACAGTAAAATAGACTGGACAGCAAAGGAAGAATGAACTAGAGAAGAAGTGTGATTAGGGCATAGAAGTAAAAGATTATTAGTGGAGCGAAGATCTCTGTCATGGTTGGAACATAGCAGTTGAAGCTGTGAAGAAAGGTAAGTGGGAGCAGTAGGATTATTGAGAAGAGAATAAAGAGTTGTCAATGCACGAAGGCTACGTCGCTGACGTATAGGTAGCCATGACAGTAGGGTTCGATAAGTAGACACATGGTCATACTTACGGAGATTAAAGATGAACCGAATGCAATTATTGAGAAGTCGGTCAAGTTTGTTAAGCAGATCTGCATTCAGGTCGAGATAGCATACATCACCATAATCGATAATTGGGAAGATCAAGGCCTGTACAAGTAATCATTTAGTGCTGGTTGGAAGAAAATTCTTAAGTCGATACAGTGATCGCAGGGTCCCTGTGACTTTTTGACTGACACTCGCGATGTGCGGTTGCCAAGTGAGGGTAGAGTCAATCCACAAGCCGAGGTCTTTCACAGATTGGTTGATCGGTAGAATAGATCCGTTGTAGACCATGGCCGGCAATATTGACGTGTCCACTCTGCTTACCATTCGGGGGCTACCTACTATTATTGCCTGGCATTTGGAGGGATTAACATTTACTCCGAACCGCTCAGACCAGTTTTTGATTGCCTCCAAGTCACTGTTGACATTCTGGATGGCTTCTGTCAAATTATCCAGTTTGGCCTGTGAATAAATTTGAAGGTCATCCGCAAACAAATGATACGCACACTGAAGATCGAGAGTAATGAAATTGATGAACATCGAGAATAATAGAGGAGATAATATGCCACGCTGTGGGACGCCAGTGTCAAGATCACACCAACTTGATGATGATTCATCAATTCGGACTGACTGTTGACGACCACGAAGATAAGAGGAAAACCATTCCAGTGCTTCGGAGGAGACCATGTAATGAGAGAGGATAGATATTAGAATATCGTGGTTTACTGTGTTGAATGCGTTTGAGAAATCAATTAGAACTAGAACAGTAAGTTTTGCATCCTCCACACCACTTCTAATATCACTAGTCATTTTGAGCATTGCCGTAACTGTGCTATGTCCAGGTCTGAATCCCGATTGATGTGGGCTGAGGATATTATTCTGATGGATAAACTTGTAGAGTTGTTTGTGAACACAAGCCTCTAGTACTTTGGATAGGAAAGGGAGAATTGATATGGGTCGGAAATGGTTTGGGAGAGAAGGGTTAGGAATCTTTGGAAGAGGGCGAACGTATGCCTTACGCCATACGGCCGGAAAGAATCCGGAGTCGAGGAAGAAGTTAATGATGTGGGAAATTGTAGGCAGAAGCTGGTCTAAAATGGTGACAATCATGAACCGACTTATATCATCGCAACCCACAGCCTTCGATTTTATGGATAGTATGGTCTTTTTGATCTCGTCCGAGGCAACTGGAGAAAAGAAAAAAGCATCGATGTTACGCCGAGATAGCCCAGTTACATAATCGAGTGTTTGACTTTTAGTTTGTGACAGCATTGACGGAGATGTAATGAAATGACGGTTCATGTCGTCCAAACCAATAGTCATAGGTGTAACGGGATCCTGAACCTTACCAACACCTAGAGTCCTGAGAAATTTCCATATACCAGCCGGGGTGGAAGAAGAAATATTCATGAGAATGTGGTGGCGTTTAGCATTGCGTATCATTTGATTGCATCTATTTCTCGCTGTTTTGTAGATGACCCAATTATCCTCACAGCGATCCTTTTTAAATTTGCGAAAGGTTCGGTCCCTACGGCGCATCGCCATACGTATATCTCTCGTTAGCCAAGGTGCCGGCGGGTGTTTTATTTTTATTTTTTTGACTGGTGCATGCTTTTCGTATAAATTGTAGATAATTTCATTGAGGGCATGAACCTTGCCATCAACTGTATCTGCCAGCGCCACAGGCTCCCAATCAATGGCAGAGGCATCGACGCGCAATTCTGCGACATCCATACGGGCGAAGCAACGCCTTAACAGCACTTTCGGCTTAGGTCTCGGGGTTTTAAGGATATAGGATAGGAAGATAAGGTCGTGATGAGAAAAGCCTGGGGCGGGATGTTGGCCATGAAGGGAGACAAGGGAAGGATGGGAAGTAAGGATTAAGTCTAACCAAGTATCATGTCCAGTATTGTTGTGGTGCGTGGCTTCTTACTTCGACACACGTTCATTAATTAATTATTTCTAACGGTTTTCCCAAATTACTACAGTACGATTGATAGCTCAGTAGCTAAGCTACCGTCACTAGAAATATTTGTAGTAAGCCACCAGCTACCGCTAATTTTCGTTAGTTGGTCCCTTCCATAGGTTTTGAAAGAAAGAAAGATAGAAAATATATTTATTCAGAACCCGCGATATACGTATAACATAGATAACAAAGAGAGAAAAAGAAAAACTATAAATTTGTGCGGGCCTGAAAAGGTCACCATCTCAGCATAATGCTTCACCTAACAACGTATGCAACGCTGATTTTCAGATGGCGCCTCTTAAAGGGACGTCACGTACGTTTAGAAATAATTAAAAATAAACTATAAGGCTACTAACAAAAACATAGTAAAAAATTGATACATTTAAAATATATATATGTATAAATACACATAGATATATATAGCTACTATTACGTATATACATATTTACATTCATGTAACACAATATCCTAGTCTTAGATTATATATAGGTCCAGATGCCTAATCCGTGCCTCAAAACTGAAGCCAAAAAATATAAGCGTCTAATATAAATACAAGCGTCTCGAGTCTCTGAAGTACGTCTCGAGTCGCTACTTATAATATTTAAAAATGCCTGCTTGTGCTGTCACATTCTGTAAAAATTATACAAAAAAAAATCTTAAGTGTCCGAACATCACATTTCATATGTAAGTATTCTATTTCCTAATGTATTTATAAACAATAGAACAAAATTTCAAATTAATAAAATTACGACGCCATTACTAGAGATGTTGTCAGGACGTGAATTTCATTTACCCATAACGCATTCTAGCAGTATATATATTTTTCTTTGCCAAACTTGTTATTTATAGAAAGACGAGAAATATGCTTAATGTTAATGTTCGCGAAACTTTAATCCTTCAAATATTCTTAATTTCTAAACTCTAGCACCCGGAGTTCAATGTGTCCGTCAAACGATACTTTAGCTGTGGGATTGTACTCGTATTATAACTTATTATTACTACTCCTAATGAACACAGCTATAGAACACTTAGGACTTGTAAAATTTTGCTAGTTTCTTGATACTTTATAAAAAATATGTATCCAAGTCCTACAAACCAAGCCAAAACATTTACTTTATTTTATCAAAATACCTTTTGTTACTCTGTTCCTGTGAATAAAGTTGCATTTAATTTTATTACTCAAAAGTGCTTTTATGTTATATTTGCCATAAAAAATAATTACTCTTATATATTACATATTTTTTTTCATACGGCCTTATATGAAAATCGATTCCTAAGGAGGAAACTCTAAAAAAAAACGTCTTGAAAACAAACCAAAAAATATTGTTATAAATAAATAGTTCCTACTAAGTAGTTTTATTTTACATTTGTCTTTTTAACTAAACGAATTAAATGAAAAAACGAAAAAATGAAATAAACGAATATTTGTAACTGATTTAAATACATTCATAATGTATTTATTTAATATTATTTACATCAAAAAAAAAATTATGTATAATAAAAAAGTCCCTGAATTTTGGGGTAACCTCTATGCACTGGTAGTAAAACCGTCAATGCACACAAGCATAAACATTGTACGTAGACACTCGCGTTGGGCGGGGTTCACTCACACAGCACCAAAAAGTGGCTTCAAAGTAAACGGTGACTTTTGTACTAGTCACGGTATCTGGACCTATATATAATCTAAGATCCTAGTGAAGTTTGGATGAAATCGCTGTAAAGTGAGAGAAAATACTGATTCAATGTGAACGGAGCCGCTGGCGGCTGATAGTTTGTTTATTTCCGTTTATAATTAAGAATATGGTACACGCCTATCCAAGAGAAACCTAGTCACTCTACTCTTGAAGGTTCCAGCATTGTAACTGTCTGGAAAAATAGATGCAGCACAGGCAGCTCATTTTAGACCTTGGCGACTCGAACCAAAAAAGAGTTGTCAAAGCGTTTAGTTCAATTTTTGAAGTGAAAACTTCTTTAGCTTTGGGATGGGTAAAAAATGTTAAACTCGCGTCACGACACGTGACCTGATCGAAAATTCGTAAGATGGAGCCGAGTTTCTTATATTTAAAAAAATTATAACATTCGAAATTCAAGCATTTATGAGCGGCTAGGGGCGCAGAACTTCCAGTGTACCCTATGTATACATTTAGATATGTTATTACCTACTTTTTATTTTTAACCTAATTATATATATACAGATGTATGTGTGTGTGTGTATGTATATGCAAATACATTGTGAAGTTATGTTTTCACTTCTGACGTGCAGTCCTACGACTGACTGTTTTTTTGTTTAGAACGTTCCATTTTTGGAACAATTTTTCAGTTGGATTTAGCAGCGGCCGAAAAGTTGCAACTTTAAGAATAACGCAAGAGGATAGACGATCTGTCATAATGGCTTGACATAATGCGTAATAGACATTACGAATAATGAATAAGTTGGCAACATGACGAAGTGTGTTAAAGATATTTATTAATTTTCTGACCCTAGCTCTGAGTAGGTTAATGTGAGTTGCATAACTTAAATTATTGTTCAGAGTTATGCCTAAATATTTGATGATATGTACCGGGGTGATTTAATGGTTCAACACTGTTATTCGTTGTACTCTCAGCGGGTGGTTTTCCATACGATACAAATCGTTTAACAGTAGTGTTAAATAAGTATTAAAATCAAAATTGTAATTTATATTTATTGAATACTAGCAGTTCTCGCGTTAGTTACTACTAGTTACATATTTATATATTTTGCGCGGAACCCTACTTCTTTTTCCTAAATAAAAGTAGCTAAGTTACTCCCTGTAGCACCAGCTGTCTGTCAGTGAAAGTCCCGAGGAAATCGGTCCACCCGTTCCAGAGATTAGAAGGAACAAACTGGCAGACAGACAAAAATTTTAAAAATGTTTACCTTTCCTTTCACTGGCGTCCCCTACCTACCTTTCCTTTCACTGGCTTCCCTTACCTACCTTTCCCTTTCAATATACCCCAAAACTTCCCACCTTTAATTCCCAAACTGCTCGGTTGACGGCAATAGGCTTGCCCACCCCCCTCCCCCCCCTTATTACGTGAGTGGGACTAAATTTTAGTTTTATTCAATATAATTCATTTGTATTCATGTATTCAAATATTTGCAACCAGGGGAATCGAACACGTAACCCCTGAAGTTGCAGTCTAATGCTTTAAGGCAGCGCCACTAAAGACGATAATTATTAATAGCATAATTATGTTAATATATGTACTTCAATTATGTTTTTATAGCACTAATACAGAAGATAAAAAAACGGCTTCCCCATGATAAAGTGTCAATTCCTGTTTAAACATTATCTATATATTAATACGTGAAGCGAAAACTTTGGATCCCTTTAAAATTGGGCGGACGGAGGAGTATGAAATTTCGCACATTTATAGTTTATACAGAGAAGTGACGAATGCTAAAATTTTTGAACAATATTTGTTACAAAGTTAAAAAAATGCAAAAACGGGTACATACAGCTATGAGCGTCCAGTATATATTTTGACCTGTCATGGTACAAAAGTCTATACAATGACAGGTCAAGTAATATTGGCCAATGAAATAAACCGTGGTCGAAATTCATCCACCACGCGATCTCCAGTTATCGTAAAACGGCCTTTATGCAAATATGGACAAGGTATCTACAGTGTATAAGAGCCATTACACAATTCACCGTCCGCTTTAATGCTTCCCTGTTCGTGTGCCGAATTACAAAACTCCATAATGGCGGTGCGATATTTGTATACCTAATATTCCGACTCAGAGCATTGGCAATGGTTTGTGTCGGAATATTAGCATAGGCCTGCCATCACTTAAATTGCCGACGACGGAGAAGTTCTTCAAAAATCCCGGACACATGTGTGCAATCGAGTTTCTTACCCGGACACCTTAATTTTTTTTATTAATTTAAGTAGCTTGTTCATCTAATAAATGTTGCCCCTGGCACAGAGTGTCCAGGTTTTGCTCGGACACTTTTTGAAAACCCCGCCCGGACGCTCCCCGGACGCCCTCTAAACTAGGACAAATCCAGGGAAACCCGGACGGATGGCAGCCCTAGGCATAGTCAACACCTATCAACATGATCCTTCCGCAAAGTTAGGGTACTTTGACTACGGGATATTTTTAATGTTTTCTTTTAACCGTAGGAGATAACCGGTTCTCATGCATATATATTTATAACCGTGGGAGAGCTGTGCTTCGGCACGTATGAGCCGGCTCGAGCGGAGCGATACCACGGCCTCACAGAAAACCGGCAGTGAAGCAATGATTGGATTGCTTTTCGCCGAGTGAGTGAGGTTATCGGAGGCCCTAACCCTTCCCTTCCCCCTCTTCCACGCTTCCCCTACTCCCACCTTAAAGGCTGGCAACGCCCTTGTGACTCTTGAGTTACAGGTGCCCATGGGCGGCGGCAGTAATTTACCATCAGGTGACCCGTCTGCTCGTTTGCCCCCTATACCATAAAAATAATACGTTATGTAATTATAGGTATAAATTAATATACTTTGTAAGAATATTATTGTTACTACCCAAAAGTGTCAAATGTTACTTGAATAAACAATTTATTATTATATAAGTTTGGCTCTGGTTTAGTTGCCAGTATTTTACATTTATCAGGCAGTAGATTTTATATGTATATATTTTTTAGGTATTTTATATTTTTTAATATTTTTGGCTATAATAAAAAAAAACAATTTATACGATAACATTTGAAATTTTTGACGTCTCGTATAGGTATCCGATACGGAACTACTTTTCCATAGGCGAAACGAATATGAAAGCAACGGTAGCAGAGACATCTTCAACATTCATCATCATATTTCAACCAATTTACTCAAAACCTTAACAAATTATATACCTAAACCTTCCTCATGAATCGCTCTATCTATTGGTGAAAACCGCATGAAATTCCGTTCAGTAATTTTTGAGTTTATCGCGAACAGACAGACAGACAGACGCGGTGGGGGACTTCGTTTTATAATAATTATGTAGTGATCAATACAAAGATCAATAAAATTCAAGTGTCTGTTTGTAATGTTAAAATAATTGTCTTTTTTAAGCTCATACAGTTATTTACACGATAACTATGCCTAAAAATCAGTTTTTAAATTTGTTGTCTGTCTGTCTGTCTGTTTGTTCCGGCTAATCTCCGGAACTGGAGGACCGATTTCATGGGACTTACACTGGCAAATAGCTGGTGTTATAAGGAGTAACTTAGACTACTTTTATTTTGTAAAAAATATTAGGGTTCCGCGCAAAATATATAAATATGTATACGCGATATTTTGTACCACGCTTACGTACATCGATGCATTTACCTTCTGCTTCAACCACGGTTCCGCTGACTTCCTCTTTGCTCCCCGAATAATTAGAATAAATCATTTGCAATCTTTAAATGTTAAAAGTCTAGAATATTCATACATTAGGTCATCCTAATGTCGTATTCACTAAAAGTAAGCGGAAAACCATAGAGTTATACTTGCATTTAATTGAAAATCTTTTACGCACCAAACAATCCATTACGCATTGGCAAAATATTCAGAGACAAGGAAATACTAATTTCTATGAATTTACTTTCAACTGTAGAAGTATTCTCTAAGATGTGTAAAACAAAAATATTTTAATTAAAATAGGTACTATTCAAAATATAACGGCAGATGCTTTTCAGATTTAGAACTTTTGCGCTAATGACGCCATCTTAATTTCATTCGATTCTACAAGCAACTTTTAAATACAGAATGCCCCCTTTGTGCCTATCATCCACAGATTCAACACTACGAGGACTTATATGTTCTAATGCTTTTGTTTCGTTTTATTTTCTACATATTTTTTATGACGAGTAGACCGATTATTATTTATTATAGTTATTAGTGTATTACCTGACCTTATTCATTGCCATTTCTTATAGAGTACTTATACGTCTCAGATCTAAAGTTTGGTCTAAAGTAGGGTTATATTTCAATACTAGCAGTGCCCCGCGGTTTCACCCGCGTAAGTCCCGATCCCGTAGGAATATCAGGATAAAATGCCTATGCGTTAATCCAGGTCTCCAGCTATCTACATACCAAGTTTCATTGCAATCGGTTTAGTGGTTTTTGCGTGAAAGAGTAACAAATAGCCATCCATCTAGCCATCCATCCATCCAAACTTTCACATTTATAATATTAGTGGGATTACTGGGATTCACATTTACAATATTAGTGGGATTGTTTTTGGTCTAAACCAAAAACAATATTAAAATATAACAATTATAATCTGATAGGTATGAGAGCAAATGCTCTCAAGATAAATTAGTTCACACACCGTAGTACAGCAACAAAGTACCCTGTTATAATTATTAGTATCAAAAATATATACAATATGAACTATTGTTTCATTGTTTGCCGTATGTAGTTTTTAATCTAACCCAATGGGGGCAGAAATGTGCGCCCATTCACTTCTTAGATACAATGATTAGAATCGTGGCCAAAAGTGATGCAACCGGAGAATTTTTAATGTTATGTTTCGTCACATTTCGATTGTCACAGATAATCTAAGTGGGCCTTTCTTCGTGGTAAGCTAGGAAGAATAATAATGACCAAATAGATTACCCAGTAGGTAAACTCTGTAATGTCTTAGACAAATTGTCAATTATGTTTTTTGTTTATAATTAATTGTTTTTAAACTTTCGCTCGCAAATCGAAACTTATTCGCGGTAATATTTATGAGATAAAAATTAAAATTATTGTTTAAAAATGGTGAGCGCTCACTATGGCTTGCGACACCGTGGTTCTCGTCCCAAAATACTATCGTCGAAGACACCGAATTTTCTGTACTACTTTTCTACAGTAGTCGTAAAGATCTTGTACACAAATATTACTTGTAAAGTTTTCTGTTATAAGACTTAAACAGAGGTGCGACCGGGTAATGATTTCAAAGCGCATCCGCAGCAGCGTCCGACGATAGCAGTTAGAATCACACAGCAGAAATTTGGAATATTATAAGTACAAGGTGGCGCGAATGTTATCACATTAATTAAGATACCGGAATATACAAGGTATGAATACGAGATCCAAGCAGGAGACGCGGTTGAAAGTACGTTAATGCGCGAGTGTTAATAAAGATAGTATCTGAGCATAAATCTGTATATTACACTTCGCAACTCTAATAAAACATTTTCTTATGTATATAAAATGATAAATTGTATCTTTATCTTCGCATACAATCTTACATAGAGTCATTATATCACACGAGTACATCAGTACCTATGTAAGTATCTATTTATGAATGTATCTACCAATCTTTTATGTATACATTTTGAAACACAAAAAAAGCAACCTATTTTTTCTTTTTAACGAAGCTTTAATAACATTAAAATAAAATATTAAAAAAAATAATTAAAAAAATAAATAAATGTCAAATACTTTTTCGAAACTGTTCAAAGTTTCGAATTTTTTAAAACGAACATCCAGCAACTCGATATTTAGTGTTGTTCAAATTCATATTATTTTTTTAATTCAATAAACATCATAAAAAAATATCTATCGAATAAGTATATACATTCTTATAGTAAAAAGAAGAAATTGATCATGCAGTATGAAAGTTGAATCACAAGTCCTCTTTCTAATTAATTTCACAATCAGAATCAATATTTTATATAAACACAATCATATCAGATTTAATATTCACAACTTATTGCCTAAATAGTAATCATAAATGCATTGTTTCTAGCCTATTTATCGCCAGGCTCAGTCTGCATTACGTACGGTAATTTGCGAGCTAAATCGACGGAACAAAACCATTATTATTCTCTGGTAGGGCTGTCACTAACAGTGGCGAGATTTTGGCTTTTTGAACTGGTGGACACCACCAGTTAAATTTGCTTTTCTATCGAATGAAGTAAGTACTTAGTTAGGTATTTGACATTCCTAGAGTTTAAAGAACTGATTAGTAAAGGGGTTCTTATAACTGTCTAAAATACTCTCCTGCCTAAAAATAGAACGCACTTAGAGGATGGAATCTAGGAAACACAATATTAATTTAAATTTTAAAACTTCTTAGAATATTTTTTTCCTTTGTTTTAAATTATTTTTAATTGAAAGTATAGCCGATATATAAGAAGAGAGAAGTATAACACGGAACAATCTATTTAATTTGATGTCCCCTTTTTTTAAGTTTTGTCATTGTTTTTAATAATAGTAGTCAATATAAACGATATTGCTCTTTTTCCACAATTTGCAAATAAATAAACAGTAAAAACAAAAAATTATGATGTTACATTTTTTTTAAATTATCGAGGGCTGTGAATTTCAAAGGCCAAAAAAGAAGGAATATTTAAAATTTAAAACGCTAACACACAATGCTTTTTTAGCTCAGGTCTTCCAACAAAGTGCGCAACATTCAATCCTGTTTTAAAACGGGTGTATTTGGGGTTGACACTTGACACGCGGTACACGTTTGTAACAAAAATTGCAATAACTTTAGTGAATATTAGGTTAACCAAAAAGTTTTTTAGCCAAAAAGAACACTGTCTTACAGTACAACTTCTATCGCATATAACTAACTGTCTTCTGAGAACTTTATTTACCATAAATACAAGAACATACAAAAGTTTATTTTTGTAAACACTTTTATTAGTTTTACTGTAACTATTTATAAACAAATCTTGGAATTAAATTTTAAGCTACTTCTAATTGTCGTATCGAAACTAAACATTGCATGTATATGTAGTTTGGATGACAGTACTATATTTAGCATTTTCGAGACAATCTGATCTGAACTCCATCAGTTCGGAAGTGGATAGTGTCTACTAGACGACCCTTCGTGTTTGGTATATGATTCGTTTTGACGAGTCCAATTGATTCGGCTTGATAACGATGGTCTGATGATGAAGCCAGGAGGTGGAGGAACCCTTTTTTACTTTTTAATTCGGTTTGCCATAAAAACGTGAATTTTTAGTTTCACTAAACTATAATAGTTATTATCCGTTATTACGTCACATAAATGGTTTTACATTTGTATTTATTAATTAAATGTCTATATTTCAGTGACAGCCCTGAGCGAGTAATTGAATTACCCCTGAACAATATAGAGTCATGGTTTCGCGAACTGTGAGAAAAGTGGCGATGAATTATTGTTATATTAAAAACACGTGTTTCTTCCGAAATATACCGTACATAGGTACTATTAGATTTGTTATCTTATTGTTTACTAGCGACCCGCCCCGGCTCCGCACGGGTGCAATGTAGATACTAATGTGGTGAACAATCATCGTCATATTTCAATAAATTAACACAAAACAATATTAAACTTTACATATAAACCTTCCTCTTGAATCACTCTATCTATTGATGAAAACCGTATTAAAATCAGTTGCGTAGTTTAAAAGATCTAAAAGATCAAAATTGTCTGTTCTCTTTTAAGTACCTTGACATTTAGTCTATCTACCTAATTAATACCTTATTCTTTAAAGATAAACTTTCGAATTTCGAGAATGTCGATGACGTAGCACTTAATGAAGAAAACTTCATTAGTCGAGGAAGTAGGACTGTCACCTAAACAAAGACAGAAGTGATGCAAAAACCTTAGTATTTTTTAATGCAATAAGTAGCTGTATGTTCTATAAACAGCGAATAAATGTATGAATGTTTCTTTTTCTTAAAATGGAAGGAAGGAAGGGGTCTGTGAGCATTAAGGACTTGTGCAATTTCATTATATATTACAACTAATAGATTTTTTTATTAATTACAGATTACCCTGTATAATTACAGAATGTTAGAGAAATGTGTGGTCATATATTAGACTCCATGAATGACGGAAAGCGCCAACAATTTTAGGCGAATTCGTGATTGTTAATCTTATTTTGAAACACATAAATTGATCTTCAAAATTGACCAATAAAGCTAATATTTCGTAAGAGAAAGGTCTGACATGAATCAAACTATGGGTATTTCTACCATGGATGTTGATGTGATGCCCAGGGTTTTCTGAAAAGGTGCGCATAAAAAAAATAAAAAACACAATCGTTGAAATTGACATGAAAAAGAAAATCAGTCCCAAAGTAAAAAAAATTAAATCAACAATTTGTCGAAGTATATCAACTATATCAAGCTCCTTAACTTACTTACTTACTACTACAAGCAACTTAACTTTGAAGCTAGCTAGCTAGCTTGATATACCTAATTTTCGGCTACACATAACGCTCCTCAAATTTGATCACACCTGCTAAAATTTGACCATCTGTATTAATAAAAAACAACTATAGCAATCAACACTGTCGATTTAATAGCCAGCAAACTTATATAACATATAAAAATATTATGATTGCAAAATTTTACACAAATCAGTGTTTGTCATCAGTCTCACACATTTTATAATTATCATGTATAAATATGATTTTGTCCACACACATTGGGCTCAATCGAGATTTTTTTGTCGTAATTTTTAACCCGGCTTCTGAGAATATTCTTTCACTCGGCGTACTTGTGGCAGGTACACAGAGTAAACATTTAGCAAGAGAAGCAAGATAAGGGAACACTTCTTTCCTATTGTTCCAGAAAGATAGAAGGTCCCCATCCTTTGGTTCAGAAGGATCAGTTGCAGCAATATAACGCCAACACTCTTGCTCAATCGGATCGTCTTTTAGACCTTGCGATGGATTAATACTATGTTTTTTTGATAATTTTAGTAATAACGAGTCAGTTTTATTACTGCTGGTGATTTTAGAGCTGGTATTTACGGCCAAAGGATCTTGCATCTCATTGTAAATTATTATTTCGTTTTCTTTGATGTAACTGGTAAGAAAGGAAGTCCTCTTCATATTTTGTTGCTCTAAAAAGATGTCTATCTCTTTTAAACTCATGAACCGGTTGTCTAAAAGGGCTGCTGCAACTATCGCTTTAGTTACTGGAAATCGGTTGTTTAAGTTTGCCGACATGTTGTGTTTTAGGCGTAACATGATCTGCGATTCATCATCGCAAAAAGAATTTAGTACATCCATAATTTCAGAACGAAACACGACAGCAACATTCAATGTACATTTCTTTTGCGAGGTCAAAATCTCAACGGCTTCGTGAAAACGTCTTAAAAATTTTACCAGATCGTCTATAATTATCATTTCATGCAAAGATATTTTGAGTTCTTCTTGACCAATGTTCCCTAACATTTTATTTATGGCTTCCCGTTGGCATATATGTAACACACTTTCTAGTAATTCAAGAACGCAGTGCCACCGAGACGGGGTTGCAGTTTTGGCTGGCATTAGATGGTGTTCTGATCCTGAGGGAAAAAAATCGTCTTGATTGTTTTCATCAAATGAGAAATCAACTTCAGGCATGGGATCACTTTCATCAGATTGTAACGTCTCAATCATTATATCAATTTTATTTAAAAACTCTAACTGCTCCTTTTTGGCTATAACCTGCAACTCTGGGCCATGATACCTCAAAGCCTTTACGATGGCTTTGCATTTCTGAACGACCATTTTAATTTCTGGTACTGAATTTATTCCATCAACTGTGATGAGATTGTGCAGAGCGTGACCAAGACACAGGTGATGATCCATATTAGCTATCTCTACAGCTTGTTTTTCACTATTCCCAGCATTGGTAACAGCTATAATTTTTTTGCTTTCTAATAAAAATCTTTTTTTTACATCTTCGATAGCTTCAATAATTTTTTCGCCGATTCTTTCTCCAGTTATTATTTTTGTACTTAGAGTCAAAGCTTTTAAGTGATAATCTACAAACAAAAACATTATTAATAATTTTCACGTTTTTCAATTTTCAAAATTATTATAAGATGTTGGATGAAAACATTTTTATTCAACTTGTCGGTAGTACAAAAAATGTTTATACAACGGTATTACGTCAGCAAACATTAGGTCTGTTTGAGGGTAAGGGTTTTTTTTTATGGGATAATAGGTGGCAAATGAGCAGACGCGTCACTTAATGGTTAGTGACTACCGCCGCCCATGGGCATCTGAAAGTCAAGAGTCACAAGTGCGTTGCCAGCCTTTAAGGTGTGAGTAGGGCAAGGGGGAGAGGGGTGCTAGGGCCTCCGGTAACTTCACTCACTCGGCGAATCACAACACAAGCATTGCTTCACGCCGTTTTTCTGTGAGAAATAGAAAATTGTACCATAACTCTTATATAATAAAGGTTACTTACCTGCAGTTAAATAGTGCAATGTAAACGTAATATAATTCAGTCGTCGGTAGTGATCAGTCCACGAGTCCAAAGCCAACGCAAATTGTTGAGCACCATCAACCGCTATCGTTCCCTTAACGTTCACCAGCATTGACTCGAATACATCAGATAAAGCAGACCCACTCACAGTGTGACAGGAAGGGACGTCATCGCCGTTTTGGACGATATGATATTTCTGTAATGGTAATATAGCATTTTATATACATACTTAAGGGGTCGTCTATTAATCACGTGATGTTTTTTAACTTTTTTTATCCCGCCCTCCCCCCTGGTGGTACGTGGTGAGGTTTTAGGCTCACCCCACCCCCCTAGCCAAAATCACGTGTATTTTCTTTTTTTATAATTTATTATAATATTCTGAACTAATTTCAGAATATTATAATTGGCTGTTTGCTTTTATGGCCGGCGGCCTGCCTGACGCCAACCCTCCTTGGGAATGTAGTAGTTTTAAGACGGAAAAAGAAAAAGATGCTAAATTTTGTTAGGGAGAGGAACCTAGGGTAAGGTATACCGCAAGTCTCGGATGGGGAACGGGACTGAGATTACAGTAGCTCACAGAAGCCGGGATCGCGTACGCAAATGACAGGAACACCAGCTGGTCAAAACTGGGCTAAAGCTTGTAAGTACTAAGAATATTTGAACCTTAAAGAAATCCATCATGCCTTCATCAGCCACAGAGTCGAAAGGAAGTAATGACTTGCAGAACCATAATACCAAATCTCTTGCCAGGAGCCATTTATCACGTCTTGGTGTTAGTTTTGTTGAGCTTGTGGAACTACTGGTGTCTGTAGGCCGTTCCGTTTCAAAAATATCTTTAAATTTTCGTTTGCTTTTGTCGCAAGTAGATTCATCTTTAATTTGATGACTATCCCTGAGGTGGCGTGTCAAATTACCAGTGCTGACTGTTACATTGTAGCTTTTTATTTTTACTCTGTGAAAAAAATATGGCATGCTGTAAATCATAAAAAATAGGCAGTCATGGGACTGCCGACACAAGTGAAAACTGAAACGAAACGACGAACTTAAAATGTCACATTACCAGGTTGGTGAAATTATTTAATAAGGAGCTGACAGAACTCAATGTTTAGATAAGCGCCCTCTAGTGGATCTATATATGTATTATTTATTAGCGTGACGGTCACGAGTTGGTTTTTTTCCCATAGCAAAAATGCACAAATGTGCTTAAAGAAGTTTTTACTTCAAAAAAAATTTATACCAATCACTTTGTTAATCCGCGATGAACTCCTAAACTAAGTAGTCTCTGCTACCCGTGCGAAGCCGGGACGAGTGGCTAGTTATAGATAAATTACACCCAGACACAGAACAAATGATCGTGCTCATTACACAATACTTTGTCTTGGGTGGGAATCGAGCCCACGAATCTGGCTCAGCAGTCAGGATCACCAACCACTAGACCAACAGACCAATCAATTATACATACCTAAGTATATTTACCACAGTATACTTAGATATGCTCATTGCTCAGTATACAGCCTATTTGTAGGTCAAATTTAATGCAACAGTTATAATCATCTTTGCAACAGTTATAATCATCTTTGTTCTTATAAAAAGCAGCTGTCAGCTTTATTTTATTTTATATTATTCCCGACAACTTACCTAATTTTTTCTTTAATTAACTAACACACTATTAAAATATGATTAAAATATAAACCTTATTCAATTAAAATTGAACTGAAAATCGTACGCCACTGCCCGGTGGACTAGTTCATACTACATACTTGCATAGGTACGATTTTCAGCTCTTTTCAGCGCTTTACTCGGTCTCTCATAAACATTGTTAAAAAAAACATATACAGAGATACGTAATAACATTAAAATAAAGTTCTGACCGTTAGTTTACTCAAAAATAATGTCATTTAGAACTAAAAGATAAAAAACAATTCTGCGCTATCACGGATGCGTTGCGATGTAATTTTACTAGAAGAAGAGCGAGATAGAATAAATAAAAATGTGGTGCGTTTGAAAGAGACGGCCAGTATTCATCGCATCAAAGGAGGCAATGGACGGTTCAAATATGTTTACAAAATATATGTTCCCCAACATTTGTCGAATCTCATTCGGTTTGTATGAAATAGTTGTATGAGATGGAATGGTTTGTATGAGACTACCTATTGCAAATTAATGAACACCAAATTAATAGTTTACACTGAAATAATGACACAAGATTTCAGCTTCGGTCATTATTTCTGTCGGTTAGTTTTCTGTGTACAAAATTATGAAAGTTACTCACGATCCGAATGTAATATCTTCACTCTCCTTCTTCACGGCGCTCAGACACGCTGAGCAATAAACTTTATCAGAATTTACTATTTTTTTCTTATTACCTTCAAACGTGATTAGGTGTCCAAAATATTTCCAACAAAAGCTATTTCTTGCTTTTGCATCGTAAAATACATTGACAGAAAGTTTGCACAAACTTGTTGTTGATAATTCAGTCATTTTTGTGTCTCGAAATTACAACATTACTGAAAGAAACTAAAAAATATCACTCAAAATAATCAACGTGTTTGCGAGACTTACGCTGTTCGGCAAATGGCGGCGGCGGCCTGGCGCCGCGCCGGCGTGGCGTTTGTGACATTCTGGCGCGCCAGCCAAGGTCAATGTACGTAATTTGTATTGCTTCTGCGCGAGGAACAAACCAATATGTATTTTTTTAGGTCTGCGGGTACTGTTCCCTAAGATTTTTTTTGTGGTATAGTGGGCAAACGAGCAGACAGTTCACCTGATGGTAAATGATGAGCACCTGCATCTCAAGAGTCACAAGTGGCCGGCCTTTAAAGTGGGGGTAGGGGAAGGGTGGAAGAGGTGGAGGGGAGGTGGGAAGGTTGGAAGAGGGGGAGTCGAGATGGAAATGTTAG
This sequence comes from Euplagia quadripunctaria, assembly GCA_963859945.1. Lineage (NCBI taxonomy): Eukaryota > Metazoa > Arthropoda > Insecta > Lepidoptera > Erebidae > Euplagia > Euplagia quadripunctaria. Next base: position 2,546,872 of record OY982561.1, on the reverse strand, counting down.
GGCCTCCGGTAACCTCACTCAGTCGGCGAAAAACAAGCCTGCCGGTTTTCTGTGAGGCCGTTATATCACTCCGGTCGAGCCGGCCCATACGTGCCGAAGCATGGCTCTCCCACGATACGATTATATTTTACGTATAATAAATCATCAAGGTCGTCGATTCTCTATGCTAATTGCAATCTGGTACCGCTTTCGGCATGCTGCGTATCTTGAATGGAGAATTTGAATATCATCCTAGGCGTAAACTAAAAAAATCGGTTACTAAGATAAGTTTTATCAAATTCTCAAATACACCTGTAGATTAGAAAATACGCTAAACTTATTACCTAATTGATTTAATGTTAAAGAAAAAAAATACTTAAGTAAATTTACGTAAAAAATACATTTTTTACTACTAGACTTTAATATTGACATAATTCTTATTCCCTAAAAGAGTTCATTGATAAAAAGTTTTAAATAGTTTAACTACATAAATTAGATCAATATTATAAGCAATACCTACGAGTACTAGTAAAATTTGCATGCTACGTATTAGAGCAAGATCCCAGAGCCACCAGACGTCACGTATTTTCCGACGAACGAAATGTGGACGATTGAGTAGTGTTAGTTTGTACTATGATCGCATGCTTACCTGCTAGCTTGGTTAGACGGCCAATTTCCAGGTAGCAGGTAATGAGGTACATAAAAACATTACTTACCTCACGTAAATTCTCAAAGCTGATTTTCACGTATATTTTAGACAATATCGTTAAAAATAAGTCGACAATATTCCCAGACACTTTCTGTCGGCCGTATTGCTTTAACAGACGCTTTAAAGCTCCCAAAATAATGACTTAACTTTACGTAAATTCTGATGCTCCATTTTTATAAATGTTCGCCAGACAACTATTTTAAAACCTTTTACAAGAAGACAGACCGATCCAAGGGGCCAATCATCCCCTAAACTCAATTTTAATTTATTTGTTACCAAAAGTTCTAAAAATTTTCAAATACCTGCTAAATTAACTTTCATGACCTTAACAGCGCAATCGGTCTCACTCAGTCTCATGCTCGTGGATAATGCTCTCGCACTTTCTACCCACTGAGGATTTCTTTATTAGTATACTAAGCTTTGCATGGGGGCCTCGTTCGCGTAAAAGGTATTTTTCTATACCTAGGGCACTTTTCGAAGTGAAAACTTCTTTAGCGGCGTTGTGCACTTTTTGGGATGGGTAAAAAATGTTAAATTCGCGTCAGGACACGTGACCTGATCGAAAATTCGTAAGACGGAGCCGAGTTTCTTACATTTATGAGCGGCCAGGAGCGCAGAACTTCCAGTGTACCCTATGTATACATTTAGATATGTTGTTACCTACTTTTTATTTTTGACTTAGTTGTATATATATACAGATGTGTGTGTGTGTGTGTATGTATATGCAAATATATTGTGAAGTTATGATTTCACTTCTGACGTGCGGACCGGCGGTTTTTTTTTGAAGACTGACTTAAGTTCTACAGATTCATTTAAAAAATGCTCCAGATCCGTTATGTACTTGTTACTGTTAAATACATTTTCATACAAATTATTTTTGTACTGATACATAAGATTGATACCTACTTGAATCTTTTCAAATAAAAAATGCAGCTATCCTGCCCTACCACTATCACAAACGTGATATTTCTAATGCCCGGTTCCTATAATCAAGAAACGATTCGTTTTGCTTACGGACGGTAAAATTTCGTTGAATTTTCAACGAACAAGAAACGATTAGTTTTGCTTACGGACTATCAAATTTCATTGAATTTTCAACGAACAAGAAACGATTCGTTTTGCTTACGGACTCTAAATTTTCGTTGAATTTTCAACGAAAATTATACTGTCGGTAAGCAAAACGAATCGTTTCTTGATTATAGGAACCGGGCATAAGGGTGGTTGGTTACTCTTTCACGCAGAAACTTCCGAAAGGATTTTGATGAAACTTTACATATACGTATGTAATATATTTTATACATCAGAAAGAACCATATAGGCTAGAATTTACAAAGATATTTAGGGGTATAATATCCGATAGAGTTACACGAAGATGTGGTGTGCGATTGTTTTTCGAACATTTCTAAAAAAATGTCGTTTAGGTGAAAGTCTTTATTGCCAAAATAAAAACGCGTGAGGTGTCTTTGGGCACCGGTTGGACCGAAGTTACTTTCGCTATATATGCATATATTTGATGGATTTAATACATTGTCAATATTGTAAAAACTCGAAAATAAAATTGCGCCACCTGTGAAAGTTGCCCTAAGGGCCTAAATAATATACAGATAATTGGTGTAGGTACAAGATGGCGTAATAATTTTAAATTAATTTGTTTTAAAAACCCCCGACACAAAATAATAAAAATAGTATGAACGGCCATTTGAAATTTATCATAGTGTATAGTATTTTACTAGTCAAACCCTTTCATAGAAATGCTAAGAATACTCCCGACTAATTCACCTTACAAACAAAATTAAAATCGGTTTATCCGTTCGGGAGCTACGATGCCACAGACAGACACACACACAGACACGACGAAACTTATAACACCCCTTCGTTTTGGCGTCGGGGGTTAAAAATAAAATAAATCAACTCGCGGTCAGTATTTTTCGTTGCGCTAACACTTTTTTCCGGTTAGCCGGCCAGCCGCCGAGCGTCTGGAGTGTAACATGCGATAAGGAATTACGTTACAAAAGGTTTTGATTCAGGTATGCAGTACGGACCTACCTATTGTAAACATTCCTCGAAGAAATATGTACAACATATACATACTATGTACATATTTCTTCAAGGAATGTTTACAATAGGTACGGTACTTTACACCTACGTGTTTATGGTATTAGGTACCGTATTAATGACGCGTCTTTGATTCAATTCAATTAGAATTAATAACATTTACTTTACATGTGTACATAAATTTGTTTTATTACTAGATATTAACAGTTTTAACATATTTGTAGGTACTCTGAATTATCATGCCACAGACAAATTCATTACATTATTTTAATTAATTAAAAGTAACATGATTTTAATATGGACGGTTAACATGAGTGCTCCTTGTACATACAAAATCAAAACCATTTATTTCAATTAAACCAATAATAGGTATTTTTGAATTGTCAGGAGTAGAAGTCAGTCAGACTAAGTCAGTTGTGAAGCTAGTTGCCTGTTCCAATACGTAGATCCTATGCAGAAAAACAGGCAAGAAACTCCAAGGACACTCTTTTTCAAAATGTTTTTTATAAATTTCTGGTTACGTTGCTTATAAGCGTAAATGAAATATAAAGAGACGCGCTAATTACTTATTATACATATTTAAGTAATAGCAGTCCGGAGATAACCAGCCCCGACCAACGCCACATTCACGCCTGTATTCCCGACAGGCATAGGCATAGCAAACACCCTCATTTTCCCAACTAAAGGTAATTTGTCCCACTCTCACTGGTTTTGGGACGCCTATGGCCAACCACCGGGCGCTTTGGGAATTAACGATGGGAAGATAGTATTTTATCTTATGGCTTTGAAATACACACGTGTCACACACATCTCTGCATCACCCAAAGGTTGATTGGTAGAAAATGCCGACGGCATTAAGTCCGCTTAGTGCAATGTATTTGCAGGAAGTTTAAATAAATAAAATAAATAAAGATTGGTAGTGTATATAAAAGCGGTATAGGTAAGGAGGGATGGCACCCTCCACATTACTTGTATTTAGTGACTTATGGTGATTTCAATGACTTTACAAACATACAAAGAACGGACACAAAGAACACCCAGACTCAGGTGGGAATCGAACCCACAACCTATAAGCATAGCGGTCAGGGTCACTAACCACTAGGCCAACAGGCCAGTCAAACTCTTTTCTTCTTTTTTCTTCTTTAAACATATATGTATAGACCAATGGCTGCATATAAAGTACTGCTGCTGCACTCCACCCATAGAGAGATGATGACCAGCATGGCCGGTCACGATTAATCTAAAATACCGCTACCTACCTGCTATGGTACTCAAAACAAACTGCTGAGAAAATCTTCTCAATTCGCCAATTTAATTCTCAATTCGGAAGAGGATTTGGGAAAGCGAAACTTTACTAATAACGGTGTATGTTGGCAACACTAAAGTGGCATTTTAATTTTACTATAAGACCATTATAGTTCCGATTTTAGCCACGCCCTATAGCTCCTTATAACACTATAGTGCTTCTTGATATTCATGTACTTTAATTATATTATATTAAGGCAAATCACATAGCAGTAATAACACTTAACATTCATGTCAATTACATAAAATTGGCCCATCCATCTGCCTGTTTATTTGTTCGACACACATGTCAAGCATCTACGTAACCAAAAGACTAGATAGCGATCGAATACAAAATGTCACAAATGTGCAGAATCGAGGCGAATGTGTGGACACGACAATTGTTTGAGTAAACACGGAGAAACAGTTAAATGCAATGATATTCATTATTTAAATTATGACAGGGTTGCCTACCCAATAAGGATTTGTTTTTTATCATGTTAAAAAGGTCACATTCTACTGAAGTTGGGCTTTTATGTGTAGGATTTCGGTAGATTAAACATTGACACAGGTATTTAAACGTCCATCTATTTATTTATTTAATTCATTAACAATTTATTACAATTGTGTCTGAATGTGGTATTTTCGGACCGATACGACCTTCAAACCTTCAAGTAAAGAGCGTACTCCTATCTCAAAGGCCGGCAACGCACTTGTGACTCTTGAGTTGCAGGTGTCCATGGGCGACGGTAGTCACTTACCATCAGGTGACCCGTCTGCTCGTTTGCCCCCTATAATATTTAAAAAAAAAAATGTTACAATTTAAAATAAATAAATTGGTTGTCTGTATAGGTGTGCGTTACGATTGCTCCGCCAAGTTATACAAACAGAAAAAATCCTCGTCAACAAAATTTTTGGAATTTGTCAAAATAGAAGGAAACAAACCAAAAATTTGTCAAAGTAGAAATAAAGAAGTTATAAGGGTTTTAAGTTGGCCGCGCGAACGTAACGTGGAGGATTGCGCGGCCATGGAGATCTCAGTAACTACTTGAGTTAGAGATCTAATTCTTTTTGTCAGGCTCAGGCTCAGGCGGAACGTGACAGAGACTCATACTTTTTCGTGCGTGCAGCCGGCGTTCATTGATTTATAAACCGTTATCACGTCAAAAGAAACATATACCTATACAAATAATCCCTAAAACAATTTTCATGTTCAACATCAGATTATAGACGCCGAGTATATAATACTTGTATCTATATATAAGTACCTATTTAGATTAAGGTTAGGATCACCTATGAAGTAAATGGTATATTGTTACATACATACACACTCACGGCTGTATCTATGGAGGGGTAGGTAGGAGTGTATGAAACATCCACATTTTGCCAACTATAATTTGGTCTACTAACTTTTAAACTTTCGCGTCCATGATATAATTATGTATTCAATATATTATGTATTCAGGTTAATGAGGAAACCAGATTTATTTGAAAATATAGTACAATACAGACCCGTTGATATCAATTATAAAATTGACAATATAATTAAAGGACACGGCCATGACATTATAGGACTACCTCCATATATGTGCGATTTAAATCGAATTTAATTAGCCTGGGCCGCCATTAAACGCTTCGTAAGAGAATACAACATAAAGAGCGATTTATGTTTGACAAAACTGAAAGATGTAACAACAAATGCAATTTCGACAGTTACGGCAGAAAACTTGGCAAATTTCGAGAAATATGTTCAGAAACGAAAAATGAGAATGAATACTGGGAAAAAATTTAGGAATGGAAAATGTAATGGAAGATTTTATGATAGAAGTCGGAGAAACTAGTGACGAAGTGTCACTAAATGCTTGTAGCGATGATAGTATAAGTTCATTTGATATTGACTGTGATGAATAAAATATTTTTCATTTTACTTAAATTAAACCTTTTTTAATTATTTTTACTCTTATTTTGTTGCGTTGCAAGCTACGTAGTACGTGATGCAACATCACTAGAAAATTGCCATGTCGACCTGTCGTGTACAATAAACGAATTTACATGATTTATACTGGAATTAACGCGATCATGAAATAGGTATTACATACCTCTGAATTGGCTGACATTTCGACCAGATTGCACTGGCCGTTTTCACAGGTCAGTATAAAATTTGGGCTTCAAGAAAGGAGTTTTTAAATGGTCTGGACGCGTCACAGGCTGCGGTAACCGCACTCAAATTATACCAGGCCGTACGGAAGAACCTCTGGACACCCTACACACTAAAAACCCTTAGCAAAAGGCTACTTTGTTATGGCTAGGTTTATTATAACATTGGGTTTTGAAAGTGGGGACATAACAACCGTAAATAATATCGCTATTTATGGTATACTCACGTTTTCGTTGAAAGGCCAACAAGAATTCACACCGTAACTTTAACTAATATTATAAATGCGAAAGTGAGTTTGTTTGTTTGTAACATTATCACTCCTTATCTTCTCAACCGATCATTATCAAATTTTGCATATCGTCATCGTCGTAGAAAAACGACGGATTTGATTTTTTAGTAACTTTACAGGAGCGCACTTTAAAGCTTTCAAATGATGTTTTTCATAATATTTTGAAAACGGCTGTTTCTGGTAATTAAATGCAAGAAACATTCTCACAACCACTGATATAAAATATGAAAATCTCTAACTACAGTAACTGCCAAGTTGTTCGTACCACTCTTCGCATTGAAGACAATGTTCTGAACTTATTGCTACCCTTTTTATAACCCCACTATTCATTAATATTTATCAATCGACCAATACCATTGCGTTACCGGTATAACCAGTCAAAATAATGTCTATTAACTTATTCTTATTAAATAGTGAACTGTGTTATCATCTATTATAGTTTGTCCCTAGCTTTTTAAAATGTTTTGTTTTATGATAAAGTATAATGTTTTCAGTAGGTTTATGTAAAAACAAAAATCAAATCCGCCGTTTTTCTACGACTGCGACGATATACGTTGTCCTACGTACAGGAATTGGGTACCTTTAATCCAGAAACTGTTCTGAACTTATTGCCAAAAAACTTCATCAAGGCGAGTGAAGCCGCGGGCATGAATTAGTGCATGTAGCCATAAAAATATTGATTGAGTGGGGAATGTGACCCGGTACCATTGTTTCGGTCATGGTGTTGGCACCATATGTTGGCGTGTGTGTTGGTCGACCATGTTATTGGATTGGTTTCGGTTTGATTTTTGACGGTATAATAATTTCTATTTCAATATGTTTTGAAGTGTAGGTAGGGTTTATTCTGAAAGTGTTACTTTCTTGTAAAATATTTAAAAAAAAATTGACAAATGATGCAAGTACGTACTTTATGATTTCAATTAACTACAAAAATGTACATACAAAATTTATTGTCATATGGTAAAAGTTTAATAATTATCTAACTGTATAAAAAAACTTACCATCAAGTGACCTGTCTGCTCGTTTATCCGCTATACCATAAAAAAACACATTTTTAGACGTATTTTTTAAATATATGTAGGTATAATGAGTAAAATCTTCAACAGTTAAATTTCTTATGTTCAACCGTAATATATGGTTGTTATCACTCGCCTGCCTATCCCTTAGTTAGGGGATACAACGGAGAGTATATGTTTGTACGCAAAATTTGTAAAAACGTCCTTGCTTTATCATTCGACCTTTAAAATTAACTCAGAAATACAATAATAAAAAAATAAGTAATTTTTAACACACTAATACCTATGTAACTAGTTATCTAAAGTTTGGACAACCCTATTAAGAGAAAGCACCTAGCTGCAGTAGATCTACGGATCTTGCATCTACAAGTGCTTCCTAGCGGTAACGTCACGTTTCCGAAACGTTGTCAACGATATTACCTAACACGGAGACAACTACGGAATAACGCTCACTATTTAATTTCTTTATTGTGTAACTTACTTGGACACGTAGAAGAATAAACTTGAGGACATGCATGTCATAATATTTTTGTTTGTGTAAGCCTAAAGAGGCTACAGTAACCATTTACTATCGGGCAGGCTGTATGCTTGTTTGCCACCGACGTAGTAAAAAAAGAACTAGTACTTAGGAAAATAGTTTCTCCGTAAAGTATCTGCTAGCTTACTGGTGTCAAGGTGGTAAGCATATCCTTTAATAGCCAACGCAGGATGTTTCTAAGGGCGTAGGTAAGCAAAGCATTCGATGACAGATATCTAGTTTGGACAGGTGTATAAAAGACGTGTAGCTTGATACCAGTAACGCAAAATACCTTTATCACCATAGCGGTATTAATCATTGGGGTTTTAGAGTACTTCGTTATAAGTGAGGTTTAGATCAGACTCAGAAAATATTGTATTTAGCAAAAAATAATAAATAATTTTATAAATAAACTAGATTGAAATAATCAATTTGATAGTACCTATACAATAGAGAGTGTGATTACCGCGGAGGTGGTATGAATCCAATTCCTCAGTGGTAATCTCAAAAATCGAAATTCTTCCGATACCGGTATTACGTTCATATCGGTATTTATACAGGATATCCTATAAATAGTTCTTAAAAATACCGGCCTTTAAACAGTGCCCTACAGTTACATGAACAATGGCAACACATGCCACATCGCCCTTTTGCAAGGTGAGGTCATTTAAGCTCATGAAAAAAATATTTATTTGTAAGTTTGAATATACAGGAAATTGATTGAATACACATTCGATCCGTCATATTAAATCTCTTCATCTTGACAAATGTGTAATGATTGATCTGGTGATCAACCACAGTACTTATTAAAGGTATCAATATTCCGTTTATTTACGTTCTTGTAAATTACAAAAAAAAAACAAAATGAAACTATGTAAATACCGAAACTAAAGAAACCTGGTATCCAAAAAACCAAAATCATATTTAGGACCGTTTATCGAGGATTTCGAATATTTTTATTATTATTTTATTATTGCCACAAATTGCTTAGCACGATTCATAAACAGATGTGTAGCAGATTAAGATCATTACCGTTCGCTGACCGTGTCGAGGGCCGGTACCAGATCTCAGCCAACGGTCTGGGTCAAACACTTGACTTCAATACATGAAATTAAATGGTTTTTCTTAGTGTATACATACTAAGAAATATTTTATAATGTGTTAAAAAACTTTTAGAGAAATAAGTATTTGTAATGTTGCATTTTGACTAAAAATATATGGAAAAAGATAAAAACGAAGTCTATGAGTAGGTATTGACTATGGATATAGTAAAATTTTAAAAAATATGAAAAAAATAAGTTTACTTTTTGGGAATAAAGGTTAGCGGCTTTTTAAATGGCGATAAATTTTTGTTTACTGGACGTGAGCGGGATATGCGAAACACATAACAGTGACGCTCCCCTTGACGATGTTTTATGTCTGTGTAAAATTTAAAGGGTTTCTAGAAAGATTTTTAGAGTAGAAAATGATTTTACAGCAATTATTGATACGATTAATGGCACGAAGTTCCTGCATGTTACAATTCAGACGCTCGGAGTCCGGGAAAATTGACCAAATTATAGACTGTTCATAATGATAAACAGTAGCCATATATTTTGTCATTTAATGCCAAAAACGTATTTCGAATATCGAACATAACTATCTTCTTCTTGAAAAGAGGTATGTTGATTTTGCGTTCTGATTTACGGCTTTTGCACGTACTTCTTCTAAAATCAAATACGTTTGAATGGAATGCAGTGGTATTGGTAAAGCAAGCCGTTAGATTGTTTCATGGAGTTACAAAAACTTCCCTACTAGTTCCATTTGAAGAGACTATATCCGGACAACTTTTTTTTTTCAAACAAGAATGATGTTGCACCGGGGAATAGCTTCTCAATGCGAGTTCCCCCTTTAGGGAAGAACCTTTACCTTACAGAATATTATAAGCAAATTACAGAGCTCTATTTAGCTTGAGTGGCCTGGTGACCTGGTAGTATAACAGAAGTATTACTAGCACTTTAGCAGGCGTCGCTTAACCGCGGTTGTCGGTAGAGTTATATGGTAGCTATCGAGCAGAAATCAGTGCGAAAACGTTTCTTTTACGTAACGCGGCTACAATTTGAATAGAAATCTGTGCCCTGTCCTGTCAGAGTCATAAAAAAAATGAAGTTTAGTTTCTTACCTTACTAAGGAATTCACACAAACGGGGAAAATAATAGGAAGTGCGAATAACAAAGTTTGTTCTTTAATGGTGGTAAAGTATTTGTATGGTTACTATCCACTAAAACTAATAGTTTATTAAACAGCGTTCTTTAGTTTTATAAAATAAACACTTTTAAAAAAAAGTTAAGCCGACTTCAAAAAGCACTAATAAAAGGAATTGAAAAGTGAAAAATAATCGACTTCAAACTTAATTGAAAACATGTAACACTTTTAAAATAATAGGTAACATTATAAAGGCATCAGGTACCGGCTGGCCTGTTTGAAACCGTGTTTTTCCTCAGATACCATCATCAGATCCGGAATAGATGACAATGGGACCACTATTTTTGAAATCGGTCCATAGACGACGTAAATATCGGTGAACATACATAAAAAATACTTACAGCCAAACATACAACCTTCTCATTTTTTTTTAATTTGGTTAAAAAGGAAACGGTAACAGGTTTTAATAATTGTAGGTTTTAGCATGATCATCAGTCTCGAGATCTGCACTACTGAACATAGCCTGAAGACTTTTTAGCAGAGCAGCCTCACGCCGATTTCATTCATTGTCCTTGGCACTTTGTTCCATCTATCATCCCATCTAGTGGATAATTACAAGTCTTGTAAGAGTTGTAAGATTAATTATATTATTAACTCCTGTCCTCCTGTCGCTCTCAGCTTACTTTAAAACCTTAGTATTGATAATCTCTTCTTCATCCCTCAAATTATATATTCTATAATTTTATTATATATTATAGAAACGTTCAAATATTATATAGGTACTATAGTTTTAATGCTACATTTATCTTTCTGTTTGAATTTGGAAGATAAGGTTACATAAAAATGTTAAACAATATTATGAAATAAGCCATAGCAACTATTTAGAAAATAAAACACTACGCAAGAGTTCTTATCAACCGGATTTTACAAAAAATATTTTGTTCAAAATCTCGACGCTCGTGACTAACGCAATTCAGATAAAACGCAGTTTGCTCAGCTAGGTACGTAAGTTCACGATATTTTTAAAATAGGAAGAAAACAATTATAATTGGTAGGTTCTTCATTTTTGGCTGATTCACGATAGAGGGTATTTAATTAAGCATGCACTATCTGTTTTGACTTATTAAATATATTCCTCTCATAAAGTTTTGTGTCGCATACCTCAAAATAATTTTTCTACATAGATTTTATTATTTTGTCCTTTCTTTTAATGTTCTTTTCCACAACTTCTGCAGAGTCAGTATAAAAAATTATCTGTGAATGAATGATAACATTGTATATGTACATGTGATATTTTAGAGATAAAAATTGTATCCCTCCCCGAGGAACTTGGCGACGAACGAAATAATAAATAACGAAATCGTTAACTTATTCTCATTATGCAGCACTTCATGCAATTCTTAAAACCTAAAATTTCGATTCATTCATGTCCTGTCCATGTCCTAAACAAAAAAACATACAATCAATACCTATTAATTAACATTTTAAATCTAATTTTAGTGTTTTTTACAGCCAAAATTTATTTAATAATTCACATTAAAGTTTGCACTAAGATGAAAGTGAGTAGCGAAGTAATCATAGCAGGGAAACTTATCACTAATGATACACAATACTTTCAGTTGTCTAATAGCTGTGCGATTAACAACAATATAATTGAGTGCAGTCTCTGATTCGCGAGCACTCTGTGGCTGCGCCCGCGCCTCTCCTCATCACATAGGGTTGCCACTTTGTACTCTACGTGGTTATCGCTTGATCCTTCAATATTGTATTGTGATATAACTCGGCCCACCTAACATCATCATCAAGCCTGGTCAAAGGTTGCTCCTTTGTAGGGGCCTTCGCCGTGGGGCGAAGGTCCGTCCACGAGTTTGTTGGAGTCAAAGCAACGGAAACTGAACGGCCTTCGTACATGACTATACTGCTGGTGCCAGCGGGTGCACACAAGAAAGAAATTCCTCGCCAAGCAATGATAAATCTATGCTACCATTGTGCTAACACCTCAACCGCCTTGCTCATCACCCTTAGAGCAGCGTTCATATATACTGAACATCATTTAACGTTGTCTAAAGTCCACGAGAGCAGCTCTGAGGGCGTTGATTGTTTGATGCCCCTAATGTGCATTCTGTAGGATGGGATAATACTAGTACTTTTTACCACATCCCACTTTCCATATCTCATAATCTCATTCCACATCGGGTCGTGCCCTCACCGACGCTAAGGGTGAAGTGGTAAGTCAGACCCGAACCCATTGAAATCCCACGGTGTTACGTCATGAGGTCCTATTGCCGGGATCTCTGGTTTGGTATAAAGGAAGAAGGAAAACCCTAGGACATCGGCAGACTTCATTAGGCACTTAGCAACCGACCGTACCGTCATGCCGAAGCTAGCCTGTTCAGCATAATTGCGCTCAATATAGGGTATTCAAAACTCTCAATCCAAGACACTAAGGCCCTTAGCCCTTCTATTATACGGGTATAAGTTCTTTTTTTTAAATTTTAAAGACATTACGCATTAGGAAAATGCCTGTGTCACAAACACTCAAACAACGGACATAAAGAACACCCAGACTCGGGACAACTATTTGTGGATAACCCACAATACTCGGCGCGGCGTAGTGGCGAGGTGACCACTTAAACCATTGCGCCATCCGCGCAGTCATAATTGACATTCTCTTGGATATTGTATGACAACCCTAAAACATCCGTTGTGTTCGGGCGCCGCGCGACGTGCTCACGCGCATCCAAGGCAGCCACGCGCTTTCACGACACTTTCACGAATTTAGCATTCGCCGCACAGGCTCCACACAACTTTATTGTGTTAACATCCTAGTGACATATTTCTGTTAATTATCCTTTTATTAGGTCTCGTTATATACATAAGTCGTGAGTTTCAAATGTAGCTAGCAAAAGCAAAGTTTGAGAAAGTTGATGATCTATGTAACTCAAAACCTTTTTAATGGAGAACATAAAATAATTGCTTTTTTCCTCTTAGGTTCTGTGGTAGTTCGAATAAATTAAGAGAAGTAAGACACCCGTGCCACCAGATTTCTATCCAAATCTAAGTCTAAGTAATCCTCGTATGGGGAGGAACCTCTACTATGACGCCAATTAAACAGCATTACTAACATAATACTGTTATGTGGGTGATGTGATCCTCCCGTAGTATGAGTTTTTACAGTTTATGGCCATGGTGAGTGTCGTCGACTTTTCCGTTGTTGTGACTCCTCACAACAACGGAAAAGTTGTTTCAGATTAGTAGTAGTAGTCCAGGGTAGAGAAAAAGACATACCTTTCATCCTTCACCTTTCATCTCGAAAAAATTCAAATGTAAAGGGTATAGGGATATATCCTTACATTTCGACCGCTGATGTAATATATTTTTCGTCTCAAGTAATAGGGGCTCAGTCTGCTACTACTGAAATTTTATGAAAGAGGCGTATACATTATAGTTGTTTATATATTTACCTAATGGTCTATTCTACCACAGGCTACTCGACCACTGGTAGAATACCATATTTTTATTGTTCAATATTATCCACTGTTTGCGTACGATGTCGTAATTTTTTAATGATACTTTATGCTTCTACTGTCTGCAATTCTGCATAGTGCGGGTGACTTAACGTTTTGCATTTCTTTGCTGTAATAAAACCACTTTAGTGCATGAAGTATAAATGCAAAAAAAAAAATAGAATTCATATGTAAGAACTTTATTTGGTTTTGGTCATATCAGTTATATTATATTTGCACAAATATTAAATGTATTACGGCGCCAACTACGATTAATGAGATCAGGAAAAAGTCATATTAGTGCGAACTAAGACTTACAACAGAACAGATTATTAAGCATATTATTAAGCCATTGTGTTCAAAGATTTTGAATGCAAACAGTAAGCATATTAAATGTGTAAATTTGGACTTAATCGCGATAATATTTGTAAGGTATAGATATAGTTTTGGTTACTCAAAGTTTCGACAAAATTGAACCGTTCGTGGTCAATTAAGACCTAACATATAATATACAATTTGGGATAATTTAAAAATACATAGGTAATATATATATTTAAAATAAACTTGTAGTTTGTTTAGTGAGGACTATGAATTTATCACATTGTGAAAAACCCTGCTTAATGAGGTCGTGTCACACAATAAAAGTACCTGGTAACTGACCTGGTTAATTCGTTTTTGGTCAGGTTTTTCTGTAGTTCAAACTTAGTTCCCCAGTTGCATGGCTAACATTTGAGTTTTGAGTACGAATTAATCTGCAGTGCAAACCTCCTTTGGCCTATTTAGATCAATTTAGCTATTATTGAATAGATATCTAAGTCACTAATCAGGTTCTTCGTCAGATTCATCCAAGACTGGACTAGACTTGAAAACGTAGAGATTGTTTTAAGCATAAAATAATACTATATATTAGGTATTTTATATTATTATTTTTTGTTATAATAAAATGATAGCCTTAGATTTTAAGTATTAGAACATATGTATACCTGCCACTTGTGAAAGCCTTTGCCAATAAATTATTATTTTTTCTCAGCTCTTTGGCTGGTTTTGGGTGAGGACTAACTAAATTTGGCGTGTATTATTACTATTCTCTTTATTAACGTACATCAAACATATAAATTACATTTTTAAATATATATTGTGTATAAAAAAAAATATAAAAAATAGTGTCCCACCGGTATCGGGTACAGGAACCAAGCTACCGGTGGTTAGGATTCCAGAGACAGAAACCCCCAACAATACGTGGCCCCTAATCAGGCCCTTAATCCAGCCGCCCAACGTGAGCCTCTGAATGTGTCGGTCGAGGCTCTTTGCAATCAACCCACGGACTGATATGACTATCGGCACAATGATTGCCGAATCCAAATCCCACATATCGACCAACTCGTGGGCCAAATCCAAATACTTCATTTGTTTTTCTTTTTCAGCCCTTATGAGATTGTCGTCATGAGGCATGGTGATGTCAACAATCATTACTTATTCTTATTATATTAGTTAATAATAATAATATATTTATCTATCTAATACGATAAAGATAAAGTATTTTTTTTAAATGAACACGGTAATGTTTACAACCAGTCGAATTTGAATTGTTTTTTTGCATTTGAAAACCCATTTTTTTAAAAAGGTTGTAGGCTAACATCAAACTACTACTCGTATAAGTGGAAGCATTGACGATAAACACGGGTTAAACTGCGAAGAGCGGCTAGTGCCAGTGCTAAAAGTAGACCGGATTGAAGTTAGCAGCGAAGGACGTGGCAATGAAATATTCTTAATTTAAATAGTTGTATGAGAGTTGGAAAGCTTTCGGAAAAAACCTAACTTCAACCCGGTCAAGTTATAACGCTCGTGATGTTTATTTCTACAACAGTCATAATACATTCGACATGTATCAAGTGTAATGCCGGTTCCTCCTCCTTAAACAATGAGTTTGATATGAATGACTGGAACGGTTTGTAGCTAGTAGGCTTAATAGGAATAACTGACAATCAAAGTAAACATCCCGCCATTGTTAGATTGATGAGTAAGGAAGGAAGAGTCTTGAGGAAAATTCTATGGTAATGTCGCTTTTGCAGTTATGTGAATAAATATTCTACAATATGTATACTCTTTACGAGTGACTGAGTCAATGAGTCGAATTGATCTTTGAACTGTCTACCACAGACAACTTCACTTTCAAGTCAAAAATTATATAATTATATTCTAGTACATATATTATTATGGGGCTAGTGGCTAAGTGGTAACCGAGTAGGATAGCACTTTACAAGGTTAAGTGACACTAGCCAGGTCAGTCTTAAGATGGGTGACCATTCTTAACATATTATCACCCCTCCGTGCCTCGGAGAGCATGTTAAGCCGTCGCCGTCGGTCCCGGCTGCCATACGAACAGCTGTGGCATTCGTTACGGGTAGTTAGAGCCCTAAAAAGTCCGACAACCAGGTGGTCTGATGGCAGTCGCTTCACGTAAAATATCGAAGTTCGGCTGTATCTTGGTTAGACTAAATGCCGACCTCAACTTAGTTGGGAAAAGGCATGGAGGATGATTCTAGTACATATTAAACAGCACTAGACCTAAACTAAGTATAGTACAATGGTTTATAGAATACGGATAAACATACAGGCGTGTACTATCTTCATTTTGTATCAAAATATAGTAAATACTAGCAGCGCCCCGCGGTTTCACCCGCGTAAGTCCCGATCCCGTGGGAATGTCGGGATAAAAGTAGCCTATGCGTTAATCCAGGTCTCCAGCCATCTACATACCAAGCTACATCGCAATCGGTTCAGTGGTTTTACGTGAAAGAGTAACAAACATCCATCCATCCAAACTTGCACATTTATAATATTAGTGGGATTGTGGTTTGTTGTGAAATTAAAATTGCGCCATCTGTGAAAGTTGCCCGAACTAATAATATATGGATAATTAGTGTACAACAGTAGTATCGCGCAGAACCCAAAGATGGCGTAAATAAAATAAATCAACTCGCGGTCAGCATTTTTTGTTGCGCTAACACTTTTACCGTCCAGCCCCCGTTCGCGAAGCGTCTGAAATGTAACGTGCGTAAAAAAATAGATGCCATTCTTTTTTTGCAATTGGAATAATGCAAATAATAACACAAATAAGAATTGTAATTTCGGAATATCTTGTTATAAAGACGTGTTGGAAAATGATTAGCCATCTATTGCGTTTTGAATAAGTAAATATATTTTCTTTCTTTCTTCTTTCTAAGTTAGAAACAGCCACGGATGTTCTATTACAATTTACACTACGATTACTTAAAAAAAAACAATACCCATTTACTGCTGCAACTCTTTTCCACCAAAAACCAGCCATAATTTCTTATATTTACTGTCGTCTTTGTCCATCCAAAACTTGCCTGTAAGAAATTTTAGCGATAAGGTCGCCCTATTTTAAATTTGATTTCGTAAATACAACAAAGTTTATTTACATTCTGGTCTATATTTATGTTCCAGGACCACAAAATGAAGATGTGCAAAATCCAATTGCGTCGCAGTAGCAGCCTTCTGTCATGGCGGACTCTAAAAACTGAATTGGTAAGTACCTACTGTAGTACGCACAAGGGCGTAGCGAGAAGCACTCGAGAAAGGGTGTATGCGTATTTGAATATTAAGAAAAGAGGTTTCTCCGTCTATTTCAAGATTAAATTCACATTACAGAACAAATCATATTTTAATACGAGCGGTGTGTCTCTTCAGAACGCTTACACTTCTTGACAGACTCTTTTCATTTATTCCTCATTACACTACATATTAAAAAACAAAGTCCCCTGCCGCGTCTGTCTGTCTGTCTGTCTGTTCGCGATAAACTCGATAGCCGAACGGATTTTCATCAATGATGGAGTTATTCCTGAGGAAGGTTTAGGTGTATAATTCATTACGGCTTTGTGTAAAATGGCTGAAATATGACGATGATTGTTGAAGAGGTCGGAAAAAATCAAAATATGCTTTGCTACCCGTGCGAAGCCAGGGTGGGTTCCTAGTTAGACATATTTAAAATGTCAAGTTTCGAACTCAGTGCGGACTTCTCACATACCAGTCCACTCTAAATATACAGATGTATGACAATATTACAGTGCCTACTAATAAGATCCGCTAGTTTCAAATAAAATCATTTTTCAGATAATAATTATATTTTTTACCAGCTGTTGCCCGCGACTTCGTTCGCTTGGAAATTTTTGTGACACCTATCCCACGAGAACAGTATATTTTTTTCCGGGAAAAAAATGGTCTATTCCAGACTATAATCTATCTCTGTGAAAAATTTCATCCAGATCCGTTCAGCCATTTTTGCGTGATAGAGTAACAAACATCCATCATCGTGGGAGAGCCATGCTTCGGCACGTATGGGCGGGCTCAACCGGATTGATACCACAGTAGAAAACCGGCAGTGAAGTAATGATTGCATTGCTTTTTGCCGAGTGAGTAAGGTTACCGGAGGCGCTAACCCTTCTCCTCCCCCCTCCCCCCCTCTTCCACCTTTCCCCTACTCTTACCTTAAAAGCCGGCAACGCACTTGTGACTCTTGAGTTGCAGGTGCCCATGGGCGGCGGTAGTCATTTATCATCAGGTGACCTGTCTGCTCGTTTGCCCTCTCCATCCATACATCCTCAAAAATTTTCAACTTGATAATATTAGTAACATTACACCACTAAGTAAGGCAGACGTGGACCTGCAAGACAAGACATCGCTACCATGACAGTGCTGTTTTTTCAGCTAGTAAAATATATATCTAGGTATGGCCTGGTCTAGTTGGTGGTCGAATTTCGACCTTAAATGTATAAATTCACAAAGTTTTAAATGTTTTGTTTTATATCATTGACCAGTAAAACTTCAACTGTCATTGTATAGATTTTGACATGACAGGTCAACACTAATAATATATACTGGACTTCTGTAACTTCTTGTAGCCCTTTTCGCATAATTTTTAAACTTAGAACACATTGATTAAACAATTTAGCTTTCTGCACTTTTTCTACATAATATAAACTTTAAGTACCTATTCCAAATTTCACATTCCTATGTGCGTGAAATTTGCTTGAAAAAGGGTAGAAATAAATATCTTCTCGTATTAATAGAATTTCTTGCACCATTTTATAGAAAAAAACATTTATTTAACAAACAAAAAACATTAAATATTAGATGTGTAGGTCAGGGTACGAAAACTTTTTTTACTGAAGTTTTCATATTGCACAGATCATAGTCGCACGGCCTAATAACAATTAGGTATATTATTAATAAATAATTTGAAAGAAAAATAAGCCCAGGCGTGCCCAATAATCCAGATTAAGAATTCCCATTTAAAATCACGACATAAATAAATCGACCTTATTGTTCTCAAGAGAAAAGCTGATCAAAACCACAATTTCAATTAACACAACCCGCAAAAAACAATATTGCCATTATTTTGACCGCGAACGTGACGTGAGACGGTGCCGTGGCGTTGGCATTATTGAAATTGCATTGTTCGATCGTGAACTTTGCGCAAGCGGCAGGGGTCAAGGCGAACTGTTATGCAGATGTTTTATTTAACACTATTAACTTGTTCCACTTGCACAATTACACTTGTAGCATGTTTATTGATTGATGTCATGTTATGCTATTAAATTTGTGTTTTTTAATGAATACTGGCTGACTAGTAACAATGCAAATAGCATTAATGCATATAAATATTTGTATCAGAGCGGGAATCGAAAGAGCCGAGCCAAAGAAGACGTCTATAAGTAACTACTATTTACATTACGCATTTAATAGATAAATCAAAAACTGAATGTCAGTCAACTCTGTCATCATCAATCAATCAATGGACAATAAATGTACCTACCTTATTATTAACAAGCTGACCTGACACACGTTATCTTGTACTAAATAAATAAATTAATAAATAAATTGTTCGTGATCGTTTTTATTACACAAAAAAGCATTTTCAGCTATCCCAATTTTCGATTTCCAGTATTTCTTATCTAAAAACGTAGTTTATGGTATTATGGTTATTTAAAAACAAATTAGCCAACTAAATGATGAATTGTGACTAGCTGCGCCTGGCCCTACCCGAATGCTTTGGTGAATATCGGGATAAAAAGTAGTCTATGGGTTAATCCAAGTCTTCAGCTGTCTACATACTAAGTGTCATCGCAATCGGTTCAGTAGTTTTTGCGTGAAAGAGTAACAAACATCCATACATGCTCACAAACTTTCACGTTTATAATATTAGTAGGATGTTTTAAAACTTTAAACGGCACTTTTAAAGTGTAAAAAAAAGCTATAATAAATATATTATTATTAAAATTGATTGAAAAAGGCTATATTATCACGTGACTACAAACGCCAAGCAGATTCATATCACTAACGAAAAGAGTGTTTTAGGAGAAAGTTTTTAAGGGAACTTTACTTTTTCGATTTTTTCTCTTACATTTTTTTTTCAAGTCAATTTTATTTTTTGCGTTAAATAAGGGCCTAGTTATAAAATAAAAGCAGTTCCAAAAATTCGCCAACGTGCCTATTATGGCGGTAAGACCCATTATTGAGGATTGGCTGGAGAGGCGACATGGCAGCTTCTGCTACCGTTTGACACAGGTACTCACCGGACACGGCTGCTTCGGTAAATACCTGTGTCAAATAGGCCGGGAGCCAACGTCTACGTGCCATCCCTTCGGAGGCTGTCACAAGGACACTGTGGAGGGCCACAGTTTAGTGGAGTGCTTAGCGTGCACACAGCAGCGATACGATCTCGCGACGGCTATTAGTGCAGGAAGCCTCTTGCTAGAGATGGTTCTGTCCATGGCTCAAAGGGAGAGTTAGTGGGATTCCGCCGTCTCATTGTGCGAGGAGGTGATATTGTTTAAAGATGCGGCGAAACGGGAACGGGAGAGGGCAAGCACTTTCCCGTCCCGCAGAAGACGTACCTCTGGAGAGCACAAATTGATCTCCGACCTCTATGAGCGCTGGCCTGGGGTAGCGGATCGGGTTTCCCGCTCCTCTTGCAGAGCAGGCCTAAAACGGTGGCGTGACTTGTTTCGCCGACTCGTTCCGAAGAATAAGAATTTAAGGAATGAAGAATACATTATTTATCCCTTGCATTCTTATTCTTCTTCAAATTTAAATGAGACAAAAAAACAGAAGATTTTACTGCTTTTATTTTATAGCTAGGCCATTATACCTTGAGTACCTACAACCAATTCAATTGAAAAAATCTCGGTTCGCATATAAAAACAAAAAAACATAAACAAACAAAAAAACAGAGGAATTGAGAACCTCAAAAAAACCTAACTGCGTCAGAAAAATTAACTATAAAGCGAAATAATAGCTCGTGCTAATTGGCTCGTGGCCAAGTGGTAACCGAATAGGTTAGCACAGTACAAAGTTAAGTAAAACCATGGGTGACCATTCTTAACACATTGTGACCCCTCCGTGCCTCGGAGAGCACCTTAAGCCGTCGGTCCCGGTTGCCATACGAACATCTGTGGCATTCGTTACAGGTAATTGAAGGCCTAAAAAGTCTTTCGATATCGCCTAGTATTTGGATTGTGGAGGTCTGATGGCAGTAGCTTCACGTCAAATATTGAAGTTCGGCCGTTTCGTAGTTAGACTGAAAGCTGACCCCAACTTAGTTGGGAAAAGGCGCGGAGGATAATGAAAGCGAAATAATATATTCTATTCATTTCCACAACTTACGAACCTAATGATATCTCATATGTGGAAAAGTGGAAATCTGTCAAACGGTTTAGGCTGTAGAGCGCACTCAACAATTAGACATACATACATATGTTTGCTGGAAAAACATTAGCCTCCTTCGGCAGTCGGGTGAAAAGGTTGATTTTCGGAACAATTATAGTTTGTAAGTTTATTTATTTTCTCTTCGTTACATTACATAATTACATCATAGCCTTAAAGTAGGTATAGCAGTTAATTATACTCTATTTAGGCTCGAATATCTTATGTAGGTCTTTGCCTTAAAATGGGAGTTAGAGCAGAGACAGACGGGCGTGATTATGTGATGACACATAGAGAAACTTTTAATTAAAGAAAAATATTTGGCATACAACGAGCACGTAGCGAGGTGATGATTTATATTATCTATGCATTTGATCAGAAAGCGTTGACGATTTATTAAATTTTCTTTTTATTTTACGGCTCTGTGCAACGCGATATGAAAAGAAAGAGTGTACTTTTCATATTATTTTTACATCTTTCGCATTCTATGACGAGCGTTGAGCGCGCGTTTTGATAATGCGAATACGCGATACACGAATTTTGTTCAAGCGCTCGTCATATGAACACTATACAAAAACCCGACGCGCATTCGACATGTGCATAACGCCTGTCATGTGAACGTACTTTAAAGCTATAGTTTGCATATGTACATGTTATTATCTTTGAAATAGAACACCAGAATAGGGACACTACAGTTTCCACACAGTACAACATACCTTATTTGTGACGGTGGATGAAGAACAACTGCCTTACAGACTTGACGACGGAGTGCGGACATCGCTGTCCGGTTCAGCTTGTGATCACGGCCAGTGTAACCAGGTCGAAAATTCAGGCAGTTTAAATACATGTATATTCCCAAACTTTAGTGTCAATTTCCGTTAATGTAATTCTGTACTTTTCATAAATATGTCGATTATAGAAGATTTTTAGTTAGGCGGCGCAAAGACTTTTTCTAGATCATGTTTACTGTCTTCCAAATACCTTAAAAAAGACAGAAACTTTTATTTTACATACCGGACATTCGTCCGTTAGCGGCTTTTTAAGTATTCGATCATTGCCATTTCTGGCTCTGCAATTTTCACAAATAATGGATGATTGAATGTCTAATTTGTGTGGTTAATTGTATGTTTGTGAACGTGGATGAAGAAGATGAAGAACGTGAACATGAAGAGTAGATACGTGACATGGTGTTAATCAAAGCTGTCAAAGAACTCATGTATCCAAAATTTACATTGTGTTTAACGGATCCAAACAGTTACGGTGAGAGGGATGACGAAGAAGACTTTCTAGTTTCTTTCTTCTGGCTGTAGCAAAAGGGACCAACTAGTAAACATGTTGTGAGATGCATCTACGACAAAAAAAACGTGCATATTATAACTGTTCGCAATTAAACGTGATAGTAAGAGAAATTGATTACAATTTACATAACGCATGTTTTGTGTGAATTCTGATAGAGAAAAAAGATAATAATTCAATGACAAACGTTGAACGTTATTTAAATAGCTCTAGTGACGTGAATGGAACAGGTACCTGGATTGGTAATTCTTCATTGGCACTAATTAAATTAAGTAGGAAGAAATCAGAGAGGAGTTGAATTGAACCCCAACTGGTTTTTCAACATAGATTTCTGATGTCTTTTTGTAATGCTTAGGCCTCTTTATTTAGATGCGTCGATAAGTCACAACATTAGTAGTTGATCGTGTCCCTGTGATCTAGTATTTTACCGAGAGTCATCAAAATCTTTCTATGAGAATTGACTATTTTCTTCATTGTTAAATTAAAACAAGTGAGTAAGGACTAGGAGAAATATCAGTTCATGGAAACATGGAAACTAACCAGCATTAAACTTCAGAGTTCTTTATTAGAAATCTGTGTTATCTTGAATGTAGACTAAAACTATTAGCAAAATGACACTAGACGTTTAAGTAGATCAAGCCATAATGACAGAGAGAAAATGAGCTGCCATTACCAGCAGTTTCCATTATTTTGCAGTTTCATTGAGTGTTTTAATCCCATTTAAGTTTTTGTAACAAACATATAAATAGCTAATAGTTGAGGCCGCATTGAGCATGTAATTGCAGTTGATGTTGATTTGAACAGTGGTGGTACAGTGTAGAAATCTGTTTTTGCAGTGTTTGAATAAATTTGCTATCCCTGGATTCGTTCGGTACATTCTTTTTTTTCAAGTCATATGAACTACTCCTTTAGATGTTATTTTTAGTTTAATATCAGAAGAAGGGCTAGAAATCGTATATTATTACGCATCGCCTACATTAAAAGGTGGGCGATGCGTGATTATAAAATTGTTTATAAGTTTGCAATGGCGCTCTACCAAAGGCTAACATCCTGTGACCGCAAACTATCATGCAGCTGGCAAACATGATCGCTCCTTTGTAAAAAAAAAATATTTCATAGAGTAATTCTTGAAATTTATTTTAACAGACTTTAAGAAAGAGAGGTACTATGTTAGACGCATGTTTTAATTATTTGCGTTTCGTTTGCTTTCCCTTTTAAACCCTTATTTATGTCTGAATCAACGTTTGATTGACAATCACCGCGATTATAGGAAATAATAGACGTCAACAGTGTTGAGGTATATTGTGTATTGAACATTTACATTGTACAATGGGTATTGATTGTTTGTTATCAGTTTATGAATATATTGTTTTGATGTGATGCACTTGAGACAATTGTGCGGAATACAAGGGGAACTTATTGTCTCCGAGATGGTATTCGGTGAAACAAAAGTGTAGTTGGAATGCGGACTGTAATTACCTTTGAAATTCCGGGTTCTGATGCTGTCAGGCGATGACTGTGCGTCGTGAACATAATGCCTATTTATACAGTTTTATAGATTGACTCAGAAATTTGAATTGAATGAATTTGAAAACATGGCATGTCCTGGAGGTTGTTTGACACCGAACTTCAAACCGATTGTTTCAAACCTCGTGAATTATTGTCTGTTAGAAGACCCTAATGTCTGTTCAATCTGTGGCCCACTTTTGCGATTGCTCTGTTTCGATGCAAATCTTTGATTTTCCAGCCAGTGCAGTAGAGAAACGGCGAGGACACAAACGGGCTCACGGTCTGTAGATTTTTTTAGAGCAATTGTCATGGTCTGACACATACCTTCGTTCGTCGATGTTCCTTGGAGTGTCGGGAAAAACACCTCTGAAATTATTATCGACCAGGTGTAGGCATGCTTTGTGGTCTCTGGATTTGTTTGGAAGCAGTAAACGGTCTGGCAAAGACCTCTACGAAAATGAACACCACCTTGATGAATACCTAGATGGCTTGGTGGTAGTTAAAAGAGCAGCCCATCACCTAACTACCACTCGACCTATGTTTGATTTCTACTACTAAATTAGATGAACTACAAATTTTTTATCGATTAGTAGGATGACGGGCTGACAACTAAATGAATCTAGTAATTCATTTGTTGAACTCCAATGGGTCTTAACTTAAGCATGATTATTGGAACTTCGGGGTTGAATGGAATTTCTTAATGGGATAACTATGGGAATATAAGCAATTGAACAAAACACCATTTGCCCCGTTTGTGAATTCGGATAATGAAACAAGAAATCGTAATTACGCAACTTTTTTTAATTATTAAGACATGTCTGAAGATTTGATCAAATTTCTTTCCAGTAATGATATTTTTGTATGTATGTACATTGTACTTAAATTTGTATCCATAATTGTTTAGATCTGTATTTATTACTCTGATCTGTATTACAATTAAGACTAAATGGAATGTCCCTATTAACAATGTAGTAACTGTAATTGGCGAACTTTTCAACAGCGGCAATTAAAGACATTTTTGTTTACAACTTTGTTAACTTTTAAAATATTCTTACGAAATTTGCCAATCATATTTTAATTTGTATTGTTTCAATTGTAATAGGTAATCAAAAATAAAGTAAATAATAAAAAATCCATAGAAATAAGTCACATGCAACATTATTAAGTGTCATTTTAAGATTCGGTATGAAGTAAGTGCCACATGCTACATTTTTATCGGTTATAAGATGATACAAAAATGTTGGATGTGCCATTTACGATAATATACGATACGATAATAATGTTGGTAGTGGGATATACTACATTTTAGGCACATAAAAATACGGCCAGTAATGTTGTTTTTAGTATATATACTGTACTAAAACATCTTAACAGTACCGTTTACATTGTAGTATCTACCACTACTTACTTTGTTACTTTGTGAGTTGGATTATAACCTAATTTATTATAATTTTATAGTAAAAAGTTGATATTTATTTATATGACTCTTCTTTTGCACTGAATTTAAGTCATCATCTAAATGGAAAATATTATTCAAAACTTACGTGCTCTATTTCTTGTCATTTTGTTAAAATAACTTGGATTTAATACCAATAATAAAGCGCGTGCGGTTTTATCGCCAAGATGGTAGCAACTGTCAGATATTACGTAGTAATCTGGACACACTAAGTAGATCCGACAATGTTAGCCCAAAACTCTTGAGAACGGATATAGATAAATATATTTTTCTAACGTGGTTAAAATACATCCAAAATGATTAAGTTTTTTGTGAAATAATCCGAAAATGAAATTTTTTCAGAGTCTACTAGTTATTAATAGGGAATTAGGGACATGCGAAATATAGCCATCGATTACCTGCCGAGCACCTGTCACCTTGCTTACAGTTAACACCTAGTAACGTTACAAACAGGTAGTCTCGATGTAGTGTGCGGAAGCCATGTCACTTTTCGTCTGCTTCGATGGCTGGCAACATTTCTGTGGCTGGCATGAATATGTTGACATGTCTAAAATTGCTATTTGTCAGGGTGGCCATTTTTAATTTTTGGCGGTTATATGTATATGTTGAGATTTCAAATGAATATTATTTTGGTGACTGAGTGTAAGTTGATATATGAAAACATCAATGAACATTCACCAAATCATGTGAATCGTTAATTTGTCATGAGGTTTTGTCATGTTAAAATGCGAGATGTCAACATATTTCCAAAGTCGATTGCTCCAAAATTTATGGATATTTGAAACTGTAATTTTTTTTCATATAAATTCCTAATGCGTGGGAAGTATTACGCCAATAAAAAAAAATATGGAAGTCGACATGTCAATGTGTTCACGCCAGCCACGTATTTTATCATTAACCTTAACACGCTTTTAATTAGCTTCACTTCACTTGTTACTAACGACCTATGTAAACAAATCATCAAAGTCAATTTTAACCTACTTCTAGATATCGTGTCGAAATGAGGCTTTATGTAGTTTGGATCACAATTCTGTAATGTGGTATCTTGGAGCTGATCTGATGATGACACCAAGAGGTGGATAGTGGAACTCTTCAGTGGCTACTAGTAAACCCCTCGAGTTTGGGCTCATATGATTCGTTATGACGAGTTCTACAGATTGGGCAGGGTAAGGATGGTCTGATGATGAAGCCAGGATGTGGTTCATGAAATTCTTTTTTACTTCTTAATTCGGTTCGCCATTAAAGTATGTTTTTAAATTTTAATAAATTACAATAATTATTATCATCATTAGGTATATATATTTTTATTATTATATTATTTTTCACGGGAAAGTTTACTTTCTTTGGCGCTAATGTTTCCTATAGCATATTAGTATTGGTTTAGGACTCTGTTTCCGCATTTAAACTTATACTCGGTCTATTATGCGTTCAGAAATAGCTGCTTGTTACGTCAGATTAGCTTTTTCCAGAAGCACAGAAGCCTCCTGGAGGAGCCTCCTATACCTATAAATTTCGCTAACAATTCCCGAGATGTATGAAGTCTGAACACATAAATAAGTCTACTCGCAATTGTTCGGTTTTTAGGCTAGCAATTGTGCATTAACTGTATAGATACATTGAGTGCCACTTTACTATTATTGTGGATACTATGTTGAATCAAGCGAGAGCTACAGTTATATGTGAAATTCAACATACATATCCAGTAACCCTGTTTTGTATATGAATTGATATCAAACATGACGAATGGCGTCGTGCCGCCGGATGTTCCAACTAGTTTTTGTTTTCGGTCGAAATGATCCGCTTACAGGAACTGATAGTTCAACAGAGGTCGATTTTCAAACTTCATCGGTTCAGGTTTAGGTACAGGTTGAAATGTATGAAACTTTTTTGCGGGAACTTGTTCTTATGTCATAAAGTTCCGCCTTGGTTAAGGCGTGCAAATATTGAGAATAATTATATTTTTGCTGGCTATTTTTACTACTTAAATATAACATTCCTTAAATAATACCATTTGTTGGGAAAATACAATTGAATTTGAATGCATTCATAAAATAATTTTACCAAAGACAATAAAATAAAGAATAGTACAATTACAAAATTATGCCAGTAATGTTTTATTTGAATAGGATATGTCAAAAATGTCAATTTTACTATTAGGTTTTAAATCTGTTTGCAATTTTGTAGTTCATAGTTCAAAGGGTAAGAAAGATTAAATAAAATATACTTCAAATGAATTTCACTATTTTCTCCCCAAAAATGTTTTACACGTTTATCTTCCTTCTTTTGGCACAAGATTTTCCTGTCAAGGTGTAGCTATCTCCTTGATGCGTAATTTGTTGTCTTCGATGCCGATAGATTTAGTGATGTCTACCACTCTTACTTGTAAATATTTTAACATCCTTTTGACGACCCCTGTGGCGTGCTGAGCCACGTCAGGTGTCGCAGTTTCGATCAGTGTAAATATTTGTACGCATCAATGAATGTCTATTTGGATTGAATTAATTAGTATACAACCAAAATCTATTACATCAGTATCGCGTAGAATCCACAGAAAAATAAAATAAATCAACTCGCTTACCGCTATAAGGATGATTTGGTATGAAATTGGCACACTGGTTGCATCCTTGAGTAACATATATAAATATAGGAGAATTAATATTATAGTTAATTGAGAAATATGTACCCATATTTATATGTATAACATGTATATTTCAACCATGTAACAAACCCTCTAGTACCTCTACGCCTGTTTGTTTAGATGATATTAGGCTGATCTTGATAGAAATATCATATCGAACTGCATATAAAAGAAATAATAATACTGTTCTTTCACATTACGCGGACCGACTAGCCTCAAAGTTCAAACTCATCTTATTTCTTCGCAGAATCAATTACTGAACCACAAAGTTTAACGACTCGATCAACAAAAACCTGAGCGAACGGTCGCTGACACTTCAGAAGCGAGTCGAGCAATTCGCTGAATCGAGTGTTTAATTAAAAATCGATTTAGATTCAATCGATTGTTTGTAGTACGCTCTGCCGCCTTTTTGTTTTTAATTTCTGATGCTATGGATTACGGGTTAACGGGAAGATCAAAGTTTGGAATTTTGAGTTAAGTGAATAAGTATTACTTCACGGTTTCTTCTTCTTTCTTGGTTTGCATGAGTGACTTAGTAATTAACGTGGTTAGTATTTCGTCCGCTTCAGGACACGTGTAGATATTTTTGTTTACTTAATCATTTAAATTATTTTTATAACAAATACATTTATAATTTTTTATTTGCTGTAATTTTTTCTCATTATTGTTTAAAGATGATAATTAGTTATTTGAGAGATTATTCACCAATAAGCATCATGATAGGTCTTTAGAGAATATCAGAGTAAACATACTAAATACGGACAAACCGGCAAACATTTATAATTTTCTAATCTAAATAAAATACACATTCATGAAATTGACAACGTGATATGAGAATGATTGATTATATCCAAAAAACCCAAAAAAAATATTTCCGATTCATCACAATAACTATAATTTACATACCTAGCTTACATAACTACTTTATTTACATATAAAATATCAACAAATATCAATACATACACTTCCATTTATCACTTTTTTTATCAATATTACATTTCACCTGACATAGTTTTGGCCCCAAAGCTGAGCGAGCCCTGTATCCTTGCTATAGTTTAAAAGGTCAGTAATATCCCTCTCTTGTTGTAATCCCTCTCACTCCCACTCCTAATCTCATTTGCATAAATAAAATCGATACCACTCTAAATCGATAACGTGGTCAAAAAAGCTGTCGTAATCCTATACCAGATCGCATTGGCCTTGAAGTACATGAGACCAAAGTATATTTAAAAAAATATGAAAAAAATAGACTAAAGAAAACACCGAAGTCCAAAAATGATCTCGGAAATAACTATTAACTAGATTGCGAGTCGAATCAAAGTTTATTGTGATGTTTGAAGTAAGTGTTTGAAGTAGTTGCAGTCGTCACAGATATTAGATTTGGCATGAAATTAAAATAATTCTGAATGATGAGACGTTTATTTACAAAATTATCTTGAAGCGCATGGGTGAGTTTAGTTAGAAGTCGGAGTGAGGCGGTTAGAGGCGGAGTCATTAGAGCAATTTGGAGTACACAATTCTGTAGCTTGTCTTAGCCGTTAATCTTTATTTTATTTATTTATAAAATCGTTGCAAATATGGGCTACAGAATATAAGATGTAAGTAGTAGTATAGTTTCACCATATTTCACCAAAAAGGTATGTAATTTTTATGAGGGAAATTACAAAATACATTCATCTTTATTTTTCAATTCAAAAATATAAATTACAATGTCAACAAAAATAACAAATGCTATAGCTTTAGATGTTAATCATAGTATGGTTATATATACTTTATGTCAGTTGTATTGTAATTAAATGTGAGAAAGATAAATCTCAGCGACATAATATAAATGTCAAAACACAACTATTTTTACTTAGTAAGAATAAATCACCTTAACTAGGTATTGTTAATAATATAAATTGAATTGTCTTATTCGTCAAATGTATATTGAACACATCATAATTATGGTATATTGTACTGCTTCAATGAGTTATCAGATAAGAAGTATTTTCAGGAATAATAGCATTTGCCAACTAACTATTCACGGAGTTACTTTTTAATATTTTTAACTCTGAAATAGCTCTGATAGGCTCGGGAACATTATTAAATATACGTGAGGTCAAGCAAAAGATGCTCTCATGCAATAAATGTGTCTTGCTAGCAACTATGTGCAATTTTTTCTGATGCCGTATACGCGTACGATAATTGAATAGTTTGGAGTTATTTTTTACAAATATTGCGGCCTCAAGTATGTTTATACATGGAAATGTCAACAGGTTCATCTTTTTAAAATATGGTTCACCGGAGTTGTCATTGAAATTAAACATGGCCCTGATACAGCGTTTTTGAGCAATAAGCACACGTTCCTTGTCTGTAGGTACTACGTGGGCTACACTGAAAATTTCGGGAATCAAGGAAGTGACACAACATTACTATTTAAAAATGTATTTATTGCTTTTCGAAGTATTCTCCGCGAAATTGGACACATTTTCCATACGATGGAACCAATCATTGAAGCAACCATTCCATTCGGAAGTTGGGGTCTCCAAAATGGCCGTTTTGTAGGCGTCCACAGCTTCTTCGGGTGATGAAAATCTCTGACCACGCAATTTATTCTTTATTTTAGGGTAAGGATAGAAATCATTAGGGCTTAGGTCGGGACTGTACGGCAGATGGTCTAATAATTCAACGTTTTCTTGCTCTAAAAACTCTTTTGTTCTGTGCGCGGTGTGAGAACTCGCATTGTCGTGATGAAGGATGATGCAGCGGTTGCAGTTCTCTTTACGGAGTTCGGAAACGACCTGTGGCAAACAAATGCTAGCATACCATTCTGCATTAACCGTTCTTTGTCCCTCAAGAGGAATAGTCGCAACATGGCCCGGTTTTGGAGACAAACGTGGCCACCATTTTTTTTGTAACACTCCGTGAACGAACAATTTTAGTTGGCTTTAACTCATTTTCGAACACCCAAACTCGTAACTGTTTTTTTGTTTCGGGTTCGTACGCGTATATCCAGGATTCGTCACCTGATACAATGTTGTATACAGCATTTGAGGATCCTGCGTAGAATCTTTCGAGAGTTCTGACGTAACGCGTCACAAAGTAACGCGAGCCGCTTTTTGCTCTTCACAGAGCAAATGCGGTATCCATCGGGAAAACAACTTTTTTACACCTAATTGTTCATGCAAGATTATTTGTATTTGACTCATGCCAATGTCTAAATTTGCCTGAATTTCGCGATATGTCACATGTCGATCTTCCTCAATCAGCTTACGCACAGCATCAACGTTTTCTTGGGTGACTGCAGTTTTTGGACGACCTTGACGGGGATCATCACTGAGCTTGACACGTCCACGTTGAAATTCAGTAAACCAGCGATAAATTGTGGTTTTGGATGGGGCTTCATCACCAAATGCAGAAAGCATCCGGTCAACACACTGGTTTTGTGTTAAACCGCTTCGAAAGTCATAATAAATCATCGCCCTTGAATTTTCTCGAGTCAATTCCATTTTCTCAACGACTAAACAAGTTTGAGAAGACCTTGTGAGAAGGCCGAGAATCTTTTTTTTAAATAAATAAATGGTATTCGATTTTTAAAACCAAGGAGTTTTCAATTAAAAAGATTTTAATATGATAGGAATAGTGGAAATATTCCATTCCCAATACTTTTAGTGCAGCCTATGTATTGCCCCAGAATATCACACCGTATCTGAGAGTTGAACTGATGTAACCGTGGTATGCTGTTAATAAAGTAGAAGGGTTTGTTATCTTTCTTAGTTTCTGGAGAGCGTATGAGAACTGGGTTAGTCTTTTACATACATAGTCGATATGTAGTTTCCAATTGATTTTATTATCAATATGTAACCCTAGAACTTTTGTGACTTCAGCTTCTTCAATGTTTATTGTATTGTCATTAGTAAAAAGTACAGGGCTATCATCAGCGAATAATATAATGTCATGATGTGTTACCGAAGGCATGTCGTTTATATATAAGAAAGAATAACGGGCCCAAGATACCACCTTGTGGAACACCAAATTTAGCAGTTCCAGGTTCAGAAATGCAGACTTCTTCAGTTTTTGTTATTGGGTTGACCCATCTTACTTCTGTAAACTGCTGTCTATTAAAGATACGATTTTACTAGATTGTACACACACCATATGCATACATTTTTCTTAACAAAATATTATGGTCGACACGGTCATGGTCTTTGCGAACACATTGTTATTCCTTATCAAATTATTGAAATCTTTGGTGAGAAATTCATTTTTGCATTTAGTATTACAATGCGGTGTACACTGAATAGAAATAAAATACCAGAACAAATACAGAAATGCGACAGAGCTGTAACATGAGCAGCTTTGAGGATTATCGAGGATATCTAATACTCAAACGCTACTGAAATGTAAGGCGTCATTTAGCCTGTACTGTCACTTAAGGAATGTAACGACAAAAGTGGACTTAACGACATCCTTTTGTATTAGTAACCCATTGAAGGTAGTAATAAATTATATTTGGGTTTTTCGGTTTATACCAAAAAGTTATTGATTGCATTTTACTTGTTGGACTTTTTTAATATCTCTTATATTTATGTAATAAAAGCAAGAAATGCAAAAGTTAAGCATGATAGTTTTTGTAATTATATTTCTAAACGAACTAAAAGAACGTTGATATGATGTTATGTTAGGTATATTGTTAGCTAAGATGTTAAGAGTATTTTTTGTTGACAAGGTGGAATGGATGTCCTCCGCCTCTAGGGAGGTAAAGATGTCTCAACCCGATGTTTGCCTATGATGGGGATGGGGTGGGGGAGGGGGGGGGGGGAGAATCGCCATTGCATACTGAAGCAACCCCCGACAAATCATAACATTTCTTAACTACGAATTCCATTTCTGTCAGGCGTGTTACAAACTCACCCGCGTGGTTTAGATTAGTTAACGTAATATATTACTAGAGTTCTTTATTTTTATCTTCGATATATTTTGTTCTATGAACAGTCTCCAACTTTTGATCATGTGACAACGACAATGTTATTGCCGTTTCCTTTCTGACAAACACTGTGTTAAGCCCATTGTCATTGACACGTATATCTGTGTATTATTATCTGTTATCTGACAGCCGTGGAAAATTTAACTGAACTAGGATTTCCCTAAGCTTTCTACACAGTTTGTTTTGCTTGTTTATTGCACAAATAAGTTTTTGCCGTCCTCTGTTACAAGTGCTAGGTAAATAACTATTAAAAGAGTAAAATGAAAAATATTTGCTCTAATTACAATTTGAGATACAACTAACTTAGTATTATAATCCGAATTAAAATAAGATAATTCTAACAGATAAGTAAAAAAAAATATATAATATCAATTGCGAAAGTGACTGATAAGATATCAAACAAAATTTTAATCACTATTCTTTAGTATTAGAGTAAATATCGATACTGAATGATATTTATTTATGGTGCCAATTTATGAGGGTTTCGCAGGGGGCAATTTTGGGACCAAATCAAGACTCGTTACGAATTTCAATTGACTATTGATTATATATTAGTGTTAAGTTGGAAAGCCTTAACTCAGGATAGGACTTGAACCTCTGATTATTGAGTTTTTGCTTGTTTTCAAAGCCAACGTATGTACTCAGCAATTATCCTTCTGTAGCGGGCACTTTGCAAACATACAATCGATAATCATAGGATTCGATCTCGGTACACTAAGTGTAGTAGCCGTTGGCATGGTGAACACTTTAATCGCTGTGCCATTACATTTAACGAATTTAACTGTTAGATAATTTTTATCTTCCACAGACGATAACCTACAATTTTAGTCAATGGCTGCATTCAGAATTGCAATTTGATTGAATGTTGCAATTATTTAACGAAGTGTTGAATGGTTATGTCGTATCACATTATTGTGCATTTCGTTCATTAGATTTGTGGCATTACAATGTCGAGTTGCGTAACTTAAAAGTTTTAACCTTACTTTTAAATCTATTGTTTTATGCCGATTTATTACAATAAAGAGCGGTATTTGTAGTAGAAGTGTTGTTTTAACACTAATAAAAATGACATAAACAAGGTTACTTATATATTGTATTAAATGCTCTATATTGTAAGTATTGTCTTTCTTCATTCGTGAATAATGATCGTAAATTTTACTAGGCAAGGGCATCAAATACAACCTTGCTTAACTATAGTTCTAAACTGCTAAAGCAAAGTCTGACTTAATAAATCATCTAATATGATCACCATTTTCCTATATTCAATAAGCACAGCATGATTCATTGTCAACTCAAGTGTTATTGTACCTATCTCCCTCACTTGTTTTATATTAATCATTCTTGCTCGCTCTGCGATAATTGTTATCATTTTAAATCGCTATTGTTTTAACTTGGACACTTCCATTGTTATTACTTATGACTGTGGTTCAGCCATATTTATCTCTTCTTTCACTTTACTATCAAAACTAAGGTAAATTAATTCATTGATAAAAAATGGGGTTCTAGAACCGGATGCATTTTGACGGTGCGTTTTTAATCACGATTGTGCGCGTGGGATTCTAATGACTCCGAATCCACCTGGTGCAATAAAAATGTTAGGTGCGCGTGAGGTCGCTATACAAAACAATCTGGGGGGCAGTTCTGACTGAGGCTGTGCGACCGAGCGAGAGGCACGATAGGAGCCTACTCAATTCATTCTCGATTTCTTACCAGTGTCGCGCGAACCGCCGACGTTATCGCCTGTCGCGTTTTGTTCTGATTGTACAAAAGTTATTTTTTCATTCTTTTCGAAGTGTGATTTGAAAAGTCCGTAACAATAAAAGTAAACGAATAGCTTAATAAATTTCGAATAACGAATTGAATGGTGTTGTGAACAAGTGTATCAATTGTTGTAAACAGCTACCTGACCGACGCGTGGCGGAACATAAAAACAAACTCTCGTCTCGCGTTTCGAATGGTCCCTGGCAATAATTAGTTTGGTAAAAGTGAGTGTGTGTTCTGTGGACTTGATGGTTCAATTAGAACTGTTTTATTAAGCTTTTGTATGTACAGACATTTCGCTTAAGAGGCTCTTACTTCGGATCACACATGTTGAAGTTGGTTAGTGCGTTTTTTGCATGATTCATTCGTTAATTACAACAAATTGTAAACCGTCAGTGTTTTTGCATCAACATATTCCATTAAAGAATTAATTACTATTTAAATTTAATGAAACATTTTTATTAATGGTTGTAAACGATCAATATTGACTAGTTTATAGAATACGTCGTTGTGTTATGCCATCACATTGATTTGTTCACAGGTGATTTGATGTATCTTTTAGCTTATCTAGTAGCGGTACAGATAATAAAATATGATTCCTTAAATAAATTATTTTGAAGTATGTCACGATCTGAATTAAATGTAGTGTAAGATGGTAACCATTGGTTTTAAATATGGAATTTTAAAATCAAGTAGCTCCTTTTTATCTCATCTTTCATGAGTTGCAACTTAAGTAGCCTAAAGATAATTAATAAATATTTTTACATACTATTATATATTATAATAATATATTATACTGTTCAATTGTATATTATAACCGTCTCGTTGTCGTCTGGTTTCACATTCGTATTAACATTTTAAATTTGGCAAATCACGAACAGTGTAAAGTATCGGATTTTTTTTTTAATTTAGATAAAGTAAGTATAGACGCTACAAACTCTTTGGTCAATAAAAAATATTGTTTTTAATTTTTTATTTACCAAGAGTTGTTGCTTCTTCATGCTTACTTTATCGTCAATGAGATAATCAAGTAATAATATACCAGGGCTTGAACAAGTTTACAATCAGTAATTAAAGCTGCTCTTTCAGCGTGTTGTTTGTTTACTACTACAGTTTAATGAACGAACTTCGAAAGGGTATTGGTTAATACGGAGGCAGCTCACAAAGTAGATAATTAAAGTTGAACTTTTGTAAACCTTCCAAATTGTCTTCTGGACTTTTGATTACTTCAAAAATTATTTCAAGTTGACTTTATTATTTAAATCTTTACTAATATAATAAAACTGAAGAGTTTTTTTGTTTGTTTAAACGTGCTAATCTCAGGAGCTATAAGTACTATGTAGTCAGATTTGAATGATCCTTTTTATATTTGGAGAGTATTTATTTAGTGAGAAATAATATAGGCTATAAAACACGCTACTACACGAAACTGTGGGAAATATCTAGTAAAATTTATTTTATAAGTATCTACTATCTACATATTTCTGTTTAGTAAACTTATATAACTAAATACGTCACGATTTTTGTAGATATATTTATTATTTCATTCGAGCACTGAAGGGGTTTGCCTAAGGCATTATTTTCACCGTTACCAAAGACTAAGTATTGACATCTTACATTTCGTTTTTAAGTTTTCTTGATTTGTTCTTTATCGATTGGTTCTTAGAATATAAGGATACCGTATAAACCTGACAGGATAGAGTTCGATATATCTTTACTGTTAATAACTTTAGGTGGTCAGATAGGTATTTCTTTATTGTGTTCCAAAATCATTAGCTATCTATCTATCACCTTAAGAATTATAGAGACATAAAAAACAACCGTTTTAAAAACTAAAATAAACATGTATTTTAAACATTTAAAATACCCCCGACTCGAAATATTCCTTCAACGATTAGAAAATAGCTGATTATCTTCGAACGGGTGAACAGATTATTGCTAAGAACACTCTCGATCAAGTCATCTTTCAAACAAAAACCGCGTTCCAATAAACAAGAAACGATTCGTTTTGCTGACGGACGGTAAAATTTTCGTTGAAAATTCAACGAAATTTTACCGTCCGTAAGCAAAACGAATCGTTTCTTGTTTATTGGAACGCGGCATCAGTGATTTAAGTAAGCGTTCCATTGTCAGGTACCTACACTTTGTGTGTTACTGCACCTACTTTTTCGTCTGACTTTTTTTATGCAGTCTGCCTAAACACTTGTTCCACTCACCTATTTCTTGTAGTATTTTTAACATCGCGTGCGGATTGTCACTCGCTAATAGGAGAACGAATCGCTACATTAAATTATCATGTCGCTTTTTTATTTGCGTCGCTTTCCTCGCTTAGGGGTTGTCCATTAATCACGTGAGGCTCGAAAGGAAGGGAGATCGGAAAAAATCACGAAATATCACAAGAAAAAAAATAAATACACGATATTTCACTACACTCCCCCAGTGTAGTGAAATATCGTGTATTTATTTTTTCGTAGAACACGCTATTATATCTGTAATTAAATATAACAATCTGAAAATATTTAATATATTTTGAACTAAAAAAATACACGTTATTTTGGGGGGTAGTCTAATATGTATCACCAGGAGGGAGGGGGGTTAAAAGTTGCTAAAAAAACATCATGTGATTAATGGACGACCCCTTATAAGCAATATTTCATTTAAGTACGTCAACTGCCAGTGACTGTAATGGATTTTAACTCGAAAACATTTGTTTTGATATCAGCTTTCTAGGTTTCTCACATCTGAATTATTGAATCTTTTATTACAGTATTCAAAAAGTAAAAACTGATTCCCTACTTTAATGTCTGGTATGCGAAGTCATCCGCAGTCCAGTATACACGTTTTAGATAAACTTGTCAATCAAGACATTAAAAATGGTCGAAATTCGATCTCCAGGAGATATCTTTTTACACGCTTTATATTAGCTTCACTTGCATGTTTGTAACCGACTCCTTTGGGCGCGATTTTGACCCACTTTAAACGGCCAGATTTCGTTTAAATTTTGCACACGTGTCAAAGACCGATGACAATGCAATAATTCGATTAAATTCTTTATTTTTTTTAGTTGAATTTTCTATAAAAGCGTATTTTTTAGTTTTTTAAACTATAATTATTTATTTGATTACATCAATTGAAACGTGTCAACGGCTTAACGCCTTAGTAAGGGCATAGATAACATAATACTATACTAGTAGTAAGGGTTACGGAGCCGAAGTAACTATTATCTTATCTGTATTCTGTGGTAAGGGCGGCCATGATTTGAACAAAATCATCTATGAGAATAGGACGACGCAGATGTGACACTAAACACTACAGAAATGGTACTATGAGGAATGTAATGAAAGTCATTATTATTAATTGCTGCCATTGATTGTCGACGCTTTGTTCAATTTTTGTTTACTTTTTAAACTTCAACAAATTTTGTTTTGAATTATTTAACATTATCTTATTTTTTATTTTAAACTTTATGCACATTTGGTACATTGGTTGACTTAATGCCTAAGGCATTCTCTACCAGTCAACCATTGGGTGATGCAGAGAAAAGAAGAAGTAGGTGTTAGTGGAAGATTAATATGTTATATAATTGTAAAGTAAATGGAGTGCAAACTAACATTTTTCCACAATGTCTTCCATGGCTGCCCTAATATCGCCAGTCACTTTAAGGAGAGCGGTGGTAGTGGGTAGTGCTATAACTAGGCCTGAAACCAGATTGAAATGGGCTTAAAAGGTTATTCTTGTAATTCTTGTTCCACAGTAGGAGAGCCATGTTCGGCACGTATGGGCCGACTCGACCGGAGTGATACCACGGCCTCACAGAAAACCGGCAGTAAAGTAATGCTTACATTGCTTTTCGCCGAGTGAATGAGGTTACCGGAGGCCCTAACCCTTCCTATTCTTCCGCTCTCCTCCTCTTCCCCTACTCCCACCTTAAAGGCCGGCAACGCACTTGTGACTCTTGAGTTGCAATGCAAGTGCCCATAGGCGGCGGTAGTCACTTACCATCAGGTGACCCGTCTGCTCGTTAGCCCCCTATAACATAAAAAAACCGATAACTGTTTATGCACACAATATTCTAGCACTTCAGAGAGGAAGAAAAGAATAGACATACTTCCAAAGTGATAAGGAAGGGTGGGATTTGCATTTTGGGTAGGGGAATGATGAAGGTTTTACGCCAAAGTGAGGGGAAAATGCCGGAATCTAAGGAGAAGTTAATAATACGGGAGATGACAGGTAAAACTTGATCAAGGATAGTTGTGATCATACGTCTGCTGATTTAATTAAATCCTACGGCGTTAGAATTGATAGAAAGTATTATAAATAATAATATGCATATTTATTTAATTTTCTTGGTAGTTTATTATTCATAAATAAAGCACGGTACGTAATATTTATAATATGGACAATTTTAAGCATATCTAATTCATTAAAGCATAATATAATATGATTTCCATATTACATACGTCATATTTTATTCTTGGCTTTAGAGAAAACACAAGTGTTTTGAAATTGGAATCAACTGTTAACTGTCTGTATTTTAAACGGTTTAGAACATTGTAATTTTTATATTTGAATAACGGATACGTTTGTAGAGAAATAATGTCTGTTTTCCACAATAAAATATTTAATACTGGAAAGTAATAGAGAATGTTATTTGACGTCTTAAGGTTTGAATTTCGTACATGAATTTAAAAACTAACATTACAATATTATGCATATTTTTTTTTATTTTTTATTTAAATGAAGTTTTTAACATCGATTCTTTACTTAGTTAATTAATTCATTAAATTTTCTACTAAAACAATTAAACATAGATCAATTTTATTTTTATAATATTAACTTAATTAACACAGATTGTAAATTCAAATACATGAACAATGGATGACGACGGGTCCGAAGGCGATACGTTCTATATGTTAAATAAGAAGTTCACATTGAGAACCCCTTCTTGTTTGAAGTCGGTGAATGATAATCTACCAGCATAATCATAAAGTAACCAATAATCTGTTACTTGCTACATGATAGTGTACATAATTTCACGTCTAATATCAATAATGACCAGTAAAACATAGTATAGGATTGTTTACTGGCAATTTGTGCGATGGAGCGTGTCTGTGCGGTCTTCATATCATATTGCGGTGAATTGTAATATACCATGTATAAAATTGTTGCTTCAGATTGGAGTTCAGCTTTGCAGGAATAACTGTAAATGGAAAATTTATGGGTATTCAATAAGTACACTAACAGCCATGGGCGTACCGAGGGGGCTGCCCCCCTCGGTACGCCCATGGCCATGGCCCATGGGAAGGCCCTCTCCCCCTGGATTTTCTATATATTGTAGTATTAACGACTGGCCTGTTGGTCTAGTGATTAGTGACCCTGACTGCTAAGCCAGAGGTCGTGGGTTCGATACCCACCCAGGACAAATAATTGTGCGATGAACACGATAATTTGTTGTGTCTGGGTGTAATTTATCTATAATATGTATGTATTTAAAAATATATAAGTATGTTTATCAGTAGTCTGGTTACCATAGTACAGGCTTTGCCTAGTTTGCGATCAGACGGCAGTGTGTGAGATATGTGGAGTTATTATTATTAGGTTAATTGAAGTAGTTTTGAGTCAAATCGGCTGACAAAATTTGATTGAATGTGTCTCCTGATGCACCCATTTGAAAGTACGTAATTCCAAATAGTTACAGTACAGTACATGAGTTCAACCCGTGTGATGTCGACGCGGACCAATTTACAGAAATATATAAGTAATTATTTATTGTACAAAAAAATTGTAGATTAACTTTTAATTGCATAGAACATGTAAGTAACATTGTTACATTAGAATCAAAACCCCGTGTATGGTATTCATATTTATTAAATATACTTGGTTTATATTATAGGTTTTTTTTAC
Source organism: Euplagia quadripunctaria (assembly GCA_963859945.1). NCBI lineage: Eukaryota > Metazoa > Arthropoda > Insecta > Lepidoptera > Erebidae > Euplagia > Euplagia quadripunctaria. The sequence continues at coordinate 2,505,914 of OY982561.1, read as the reverse complement.
GTACCCGTCTGATATCGGCAATGTATTCCACAAGCATATGGCCTGTTCGGTTGTGGAATGCATTGCCAATAAAAAGTAAATCAAATCGAGTCGAATTAGTAATATACAAGCCATTTTATTTATTATTAGTAATTCTTAATGTGTTTAACACATCTGTGTGGGGGTACAAATCTACACGCACACTTGTGTGCTTTGCTGTACGGTCCAAATAGGATTTGTTTGTTTGTATATCGTTTATCAAAAGCATGACAATAATTTGCAACATTTTAACCAAAATTCTATGTCAAAATTATCAAAATCAATTTAATAGCCGATTTAAAATATACATTATTACGTAACGTATAGCAAATGTATAATATCCGCAAAATATAGTACACATATATTTACATAATTAGAAATTTACTTCAAAAGTGTTTTATAAAATAATTTTCTTTAATACTTTGTGGGAATAATATATAATAATAACTTGATACATCTCACACCACAATCCATCTGCCATCTGATCCCGAACTAGGCAGAGCCTGTACTATGGTAACGAGACTGCTGATAACCAAACTTAAATATTACTAAATACATACATCTTATAGATAAATTACACCCAGACGTGACAGAAATGATCGTGCTCATCACACAATTATTTGTCCTGGGTGGGAATCGTACCCATAACCTGTGGCTCAACAGTCCCAGCACAAGAGCAATAACAATAATAACTTGAGACATCTCACACAGTACGGCCATCTGATCCCAAACGAGGCAAAGCTTGTTCTATAAACATACTTATATATATATATATTACTAAATACATACATATTATAGATTTGCATTTAGCTTAGCTGGAGGGGTTAACGAGAATACTAGTAATGTGTGGTCCCACGTTACTAGTATCCTTTTTAATAAAATAAAAGAACACCCAGACAGAACAAATGATAGTGCTCATCACACTATTTTTTGTCCTGGGATGGAATTGAACCATGTACCAATAACCTCTGGGCTGGCTACTAGGACTAGACCAACAGGCCAGTCAAAATATTTTAATGGACGTTGCTTTATTACATAACGTATCGCATATCTTTATATTATATTAATATATAATATCCCCGAACTTTGGTACACATGCATATTTACATAATTATAAATTTACTTGAAAAGTGCGTTATAAACATTCACACAAAGTATTTAACTTTGTTTGAATGTTTGGATGAAAAGAAATACATCCTTGCAAATAGTAAATATTTACATTTTTGACAGATGAATTGTTAATCACCTGCGTTGTACTTATGTACAAACAATAACATTATGAGAAAGGTATTGTCTATTACAGAGTATGGTCTTGGCAACAACTACAACAACAAACTACATATCGTGTGATTGTTTTCTGTAGCACGATACACGTAAGGTTTCGGACGAAATTATTCGTGGGAGAGCCATGCTTCGGCACGTATGGGCCAGCTCGACCGGAGTGATACCACGGCCTCACAGAAAACCGGCAGTAAACCGATGTTGAATGAGTGAGGTTACCGGAGGCCCTAATCCTTCCTTCTCCCCCCCCTTCCCCCTCTCCCTCCCTCACTCTCTCTCCCCCTCTTCCCCCTTCCCCTACTCCCACCTTAAAGGCCGGCAAAGCACTTGTGACTCTTGAGTTGCAGGTGCCTATGAGCGGAGGTAGTCACTTACCATCAGGTGAGCCGTCTGCTCGTTAAATAATCTTTAGTTACTTTAAAAGCCGGTATGGTGGTCACAACTTATAATTTAAGGTCGCATGACCCTGTAAAGCGTATTTTGAAACTGAAAAATCAAACTTGAAAATTAACCGATTAATCTAATATTTCGTAAGAGAGAGAGGGCGGATATGAATGAAACTATGATATTTAACGCCAAGGATGTTGATCGAATGTCCAGTTTTAGAAAATATCTGCACCAACACTATTAGAAGCATTTTCTGAAGAGAAAAAAAATCAAAATATTCTTCTGTAGCACCATGTATAAACGAAACGATTTTTCGAATTTTCACCAATAAATTGTGATACGGTTGTCGGTTTTACCAATCTCAATGAGTAAATGTTGATTTTGCTAAGAAACTAGTTTTTGTTTCAGTTTCAATTTACTTTTAACATCAAAGTCATTAATGCCGCATTCCTATATTCAAGAAACGATTCGTTTTGCTCACGGACGGTAAAATTTTCGTTGAATTTCGTCGAATTTTCAACGAAAATTTTACCGTCCGTGAGCAAAACGAATCGTTTCTTGAATATAGGAATGCGGCATATGGCAATCGGTTAACATAAAACTCTTTTGACGTACTCCGACTTAGAATAAGTTCTACATGATTCATACATGGGGTGATTGACAACCCTGGTGAGCTACACCAGGGTTGTCAATCACCCATTGTATAATTAATATTTAATATCTTATATCAATTTGTAATATCAATATTTAATAATAATTTAATTTTCTTATCATCTGCATCTCCAAGTTGTAGTATCGGTAGGATTACATCTTATTGTTTGTCAAAATGATTGAACCCGTGTCTTGCGTCACTTGATTGTTCTCCAACAAATAGAGTGCGACAACTAGTTGATGTTGCAACTACTGATTTAAACGACGCCCTTTGTCAAATAATTACTTGAGCTACTATGGCCTACTTTTTTGGCCGTTTTGTACCATTTGTTAACTGGTTCAATAACTTTACTATTTGTTGACATAGTAGGGTTTTAACGGAAAGGGAGGGGCCCATGTATGAGACCACATGAGTCAACTGTAACCGGTCCCTAGGTAGGTGAGAGATATGTGTTTATAACTACTCGTAACTATGCTAGATTAACTTTTAAACTTTCGCGTTCCATGATATACATTAAATTATATTTAAGGGAATTACCATCCTTTTCCCTAAGTTAGGATCGGCTTTCAGTTTAACTATGATACGGCCGAACTTTGATATTTTACGTGAAGCAACTGCCATCAGACCTCCGCAACCCAAGTACGAGGCGATATCGAAGTTCTGTAGTTAGATCAGGTTGTCGGACTTTTTTAGGGCTCCAACTACCCGTAACGAATGCCACAGATGTTCGTATGGCAACCAGGACCGACGGCTTAACTTGCTCTCCGAGACACGGAGGGTTCTTGATGTATTAAGAATGGTCACCCATCCTAAGACAGTCCCGGCTAGTATTAGAAGAAGAGAAGAAGAAGCTTAACCTTTGGAATGTGCTAGCTCGGTTACCACTGAGCCACGAGTTGCGGGAATTAACGCGATCATGTAATAGGTATATAGGTACTTTACCTTGACTGACTCTTGCCTATGGACACTAGCCGATGGTTTTGTCTAGACCCAAACTAAGCAGAGCTTGGACTATGGATTCGTGTGGCCCGATGACGTGGTATGTATCTTGCCAACCAAAATATTAAAATATTTTTTAAAGCCTTGCTCATTATCAATGGCGTTATAAATTCCATTGTCTACAAATTATTACCATTACGATTGAATCGATTGCTTAAATCTATACCCTGACTGGTTACGGACATTATTGTTCAATTTGATTTAGATAGTTGTATATCTGATGTAAAACTAAGTTCTTAAGATTATTCGGTAGGTACATTGTTATTTTGATTAAATAAATAATATTCATGAGGTGCGTATCGTAAGTGTTGTATTATTTTTTAATCTGTTGCTATGACGAGTCAAGGACTACTAATAATTATTCTTCCGTGCAACGTTGTGGGCTCGTATATATATGTCATCTCTAGCTTATTTTCACTAGTTTTGTAGCAGGGTGGTGGGGTATCGGTAGGAAATAAAGTGAATAAAAAAATAAAGTCAAATCAGCTATGGTCCAGATAGTTACGTAACAAAGAAATCACTGTCAAACTAGGTAGGTATTGTAGTCTATCACACCTGTGTGATACACTACACACACTGGTGTGTGAGAAGTCCGTTCGTCGTCCGTCTTACAGATTTGTTGTCGACTGTTCTCCCTTCATACATTAACACCACGATCCCACATCCTCTCCTGCTAAGCGAAGCCTTACAGTATATAGGCAACTACGGAACGCGAGACAGTTTTTATGATGGCTGTTCTACTATAATAGAAGACTCTGTCGAGCGCCAGCAGATCGTGCTTGCGCCCTGTTGTATAATCAGCTCTCGTACTATTGACCTCTCCGACATACATATATGTGTCCATTTTTTTAATTCTATTTTGTTATATTACCTGTACTGACGTTTGGTATCGTCATGAATCATAGTAAATAACGAGATTACAGTTATTTTTACTTTCAGAAACAGCATAACGTGATTTCCTATATGTACACAATCAATCACAGGTTTCTGAACAGAAACAATAGTGACATTATCATGACACTATGCAAATCAATCACATGAAATCACATCTTACGCTATCACGTTGCTGTCATATTTGACAGTTGTGACGTTTGTGAAGCAACTCTTTGTATAAATACTGTTGTAATATTGATGCAAAGGTTATACCCGTTAAAGGTTATTGGTTATTAGTCAGATGGATTATTAATTAAAGTTAATCTTTATGTGGAATGTACCAATCTTTAATGATTGGAATTGAAACATTACACATGACATATGAGGAGGGCCGTATTATAGAAGCTTACGCAAGATTCAGGAAATACTTAAAATTTGTATGTTGTTTAAATTTGGGAATTTTACTCGAGTAGTGAACGAGTGTTAATTAAGTATTGTCAGAGTGCTTTTAAGTCAATCTCTTATTATATTTAATTAATTACTTGAGTTTCGCTTTTTTAGTCTCTACTTAAGCACCTTTCGTTTGATTCGAGTTTGAAGTTAATTTCCACTTACTTCAAGATATTCCTTATCTAATATAAAAATAACCATCAAAATCGAACTACTTTGTAAAAACTAATACATAGTCATAAATAAAAAAAACTTACACGTTAAAAAGAACCTGTGCCTTTAGATTTAGGATCCACAGACTAAAAACCGTCAACTAGTGTATAGGTATTGATATTTACTTATGTTTACAATTTTCGTTTTATCCGACCAACGTAAAACATTTCGCCACTCGGTCGCCACACCATTTTATTCTTCAACCTTAGATTTTCTGAAAAAGAATGCATTTGTCAATTAGGCCGCTCCTTGTACAATGTCTGTATGACACCTACAATTTATTATGCCTAATATCTGACTGTGGTGACGAACCTGTTGGAGGATCACCTACTACTACTAGACTAGTTATCTCAAAACTAAAATTATTCTTTCATATAAAGACCATCCTGGACGCCTACATGGCACTTTGAATTTATGTAGACTTGGATCCTTGAGTTTATGAAGGAACGGTTGTCGAGTCCCTCCAACAAGAAGGGAGGATCCTCGGACTACGCGAGGTGATCATGCCCAACTGTGGATGTTGGGAACTTCTATATATTATAATCGGCGCGAAAACTTTCATTGCGCGATGCAGGATTAGTAGTTACTACGTAGTTCAGCTCGTCATCGCTAGATGGTGTTCAAGTATGTTTTTGATGTATGTGGAGGTTTGAGTAACCACAAGTTTGTTTCGGTGTTTCTTTTCAAGGATAGTCATAGAGAATGTCCATCTAGTTTTAATAGAACTTATTTGACGCGTAAAGTATTTTTGTAATAATGTTTTACAAATAGAGTGATATTTATCTACCTATTTACATGGTAATATATACAATGGCGTGTCTATAGCGTGCCATGCGTTGAGTATTCATGAATCAGTATTGGTTTGGACGCCAATTTACTTTCTTTAAGAAATATTTACGTATTTGTGTTACTATGCCAAGTGTGTTGGTATGTTGTGCTGTGGCAGTATTTTTCTAAAACGTCCTTGTTTGGAAAAAGAGTGTTACGTCGGGTCGGGCAGTTCAACTCTGTTTCTCTTCGGATATATGTCCAAATTAATAATATATTTAGTCCAAATTCTTTAGATTAAAGATATATTAATAGGTTTATCCGATTTTGAGTTAAGAGGGCGTCTGAATATGACTCGAAATGGTTCGTGTAGATATAACACTGTACTGCTTTGGGCTCGAAAATTAGCCGCGCACTCCCGTGCGCATAGATATGCTTACACATAATATTTATGTTATATTTTTATTTTTGTTTCGAACATATTGAAGGATAAATACAAGAAGCTGTTTATTGGAAACATTAGAATTAAAATACTTAGATGTCAATTATGTTTTAAATAATATCCAGAATTCATTACTTATTTATTATTAGATTTTAGGCCTCCATATTTGTACATTATATTAGGATTGATATAATTATGTAAATGTATATTACTTCCATTAGTGTACAAATAAAGAGTTATCTATCTATCTATCTATCTATACGGGTTTATTCACGAGTGTATACTGGGGATGCCCGACCAGTTTCGGCGGTGACAGGTGTGACGCCTGACACCGTAGTGGCAGGACGCTTCACTCCTTTAAAACAGGGCCCCCGTCAGGTCCGAAACTAGTGTGTGTAGTAAATGTGTCAGTAATACTCCATACAACACATTTTGTTCGTCAGAAAATAAGTAAGGTGTGACAGCCCTTGGATCTTGGTCTATTACAAGAGTTTACAGACTACGCAAATTATTAATTATTTATTATTATTATTATAACGTATTTATTCAGTCGCGGTAAGCGGCCCATATCATTTGCCACCTTAGAGCTAAAAAAAAACAGATTCACTTTCATAACATTAGTTTTGATAGCATTAATATGCTCCTATTACGTGTACGTCGTTAAAATTAATTATAAACAAGATGGTTGCAACACTTCTTCTATTTTTTTTTTGTTTTTGTCATTTCTAGATTTGCAAAGTACCTGAGTAATGATAAGCTCATTGCTAATTGCCTTAAAATTACATTTAGCGCCAGAATATATTTAATTTGAGAGATATGAATTACATGATGCAATGTGAATCATTTATAAACACGTGTAATTATCATAATGTGGCAGTTGATTTTGATTAATTTCTTTTTTCTGCAAATGCAAATAATTTCAGTGTGGTCTAAAAGTCTGCATGAAAGAAAAAATTGTATCAAATAATTTCAAGAGAATGTTCAATTTTAAATCAAATCTAAATCATCGTTTGTATTATACAGGTTACAAGAGGTCCAAAAATTAAAACGCTTATAACGAAAAAATAAAAATAACGCATCAAATTATTTTGTTAATTAATACGATCGTTATCATTTCATATATTATTATTTGCTATATTATGAAAAATGTCATTAACTTTCATATATAAAATTATAATTACTAATGGCATTATCAAAAAAATCATTAATAACGTCATTTTCAAAAGTACAACTTTCTATAATTAAAACATTAGGTTTCGATTTTCTTAAATAAATATGTTAAAAAACTATTGAAAATTTGTTACTTTTAGTTCGTGCTATTTATAGCATAGATACTTTTTTTTTATTAAATCTGAGACCACACACGAATATATTAAAAGTAACAATTGCATAAACAGTTTTACAGCAACTAAAGAGCTAATTATTTCCTCTGACGAAATATGTAATCTGTGATGGTTTCAGGGTATACGTAATTGTTTAATTATCATTTATGATACTACGCTTTCGTTGTTTCTAATTGGATAGTTATACAATGGGAAAAGAGACAACTAGATAATTATAATCGTAACGTAACGTCTGTGAAATAACATGTAGCATCTTGTTCTCCTTTTATTAAATAAAAAAAGAGAAAAATGTTTTTTTTAAAAACAGCTTAATTAAAAAGTTAAAAATAATAATAAAAGCGCGTTACATTTTCTTTATTTCTCTTGCCGTCAAAATGTAACACGCTTTTTTATTATTTTAACTTTTTAGTATAAATTTATGATTCGGGATTTACTATAAATCAAACGAGTCCGAACTCGATGGGGTTGCGTCGTTTTATTACGAGTTCCTATAGCCAACTTCCAGCTCCATCATCACGCCTGTTTCCCCGAAGGAGTAATCAGAGGCTTACCGAGCACTTTTGGGAATTCAATGGGAAAATTAAGAGTACATTGAAAGGGAAAGGTGGAATGGAATGTTGACGGGAATGTCACGTGATGTTTTTTAGCATTTTATACCTCCCTCCCCCCCGTGATGACCCCCTGATACATGGTGAGGTTCTAGACTAGGCCCACAGCCAAAATCACGTGTATTTTTTTAAGTTCAAAATGTATTTAAAATTTTCAAAATATTATCTTTAAGTACAGTTATAATCACCCGTTCTACGAAAAAATTAAATACACGTGATATCTCACTACACCCCCCTCCCACTTGTGATATTTCGTGATTTTTTCGTTCCTATAATCTTAAAATAAATATTTACTTACGGAGGTTAAAATTTCGTTGAATTTTCAACGAAAAGTTTTCCGTCCGTAAGCAAAACGAATCGTTTCTTGACTTTAGGAACCGGACAGTCAATTTTAACCTACTTCTAATTGTCGTATCGAAATGAAACTTTGTATGTGAGTTGGGGGGCAATAATATAATTTGGCTTCTTGGAGCTGATCAGATGATAAAGCCCAGAGGTCGATAGTGGCACTCTATTTTACTTTTTAATTATTTCGTGTTTTTATAGTTTTTCTAAACTATAATAAAGTTGATATCCAGTGCAACAAGCCAGTATATTTATTTCACTGCAAATAGCTATCCTATCCTTTAAAAGCGTCGTGTTTATCACCAGTCAACGACCGCACATTGTGCAACGAGACCGACAATTACGTCCGTAGAACATATCTGCGACTAATCTGCGCAACTGCGACATTTTATGCGCAATTACGCGCGTGTCGCAAGTGCGTGCGGCTATTTAGAGCAGAACAAGTTTAAGTGTGTGGTGTTTTATATGATATGTAATAGTGATGATAGTTAACGTTTACAACTACATATTATTATGTTAAACTGGTCTCCTCGCCGTCGCAGCTACGCCGCACCGAGTTTTGGGCGTTCGAGTCAAACACGGCACAAAAATTTGTGTGATCCACAATAGTGTCCCGAGTCTCCACAATAGTGTCCTTTGTGTCCGTTGTTTTATTGTTTGTAAAGTCCCCTGCGCCACAGGAATTCTTCTTAGTACGGGAGTTGTCTTTTTAAAGAACAAGAGCAAAGAAGATGATGATTTAATACAATAATAAATGTATATTTTGGGAAGAAATAAAGGCCCGAGAGATGGTTGATTGCACAATCTCTAACACTGTCAATACCAGGTGTATCGTTCAAAACAGTAAGATGATGACACGTATTTGTTTCCGGTGTCATCAAACAAGTAACTAATTTAAAAACTTAAAAATAACTGCCCTACCAAAAAAAAAGTATCACTTGAACTGTCATTGTATAGACCGTTTCATGACAGGTCAACATAAATACTGGACGCCTTTAGCTTCCTGAAGCCATTTTCACATAGTGCAGCTAGCTACATAGCAAGTTTAGTGGTTTTTGCGTGAAAGAGTAACAAACATCCATCCATCAATCCAAACTTTCACATTTATAATATTATAGTGGGATTCGTGGGATTAGGATACTGTGGCCCTTTTTTTTTTTTTTTTTTTTTTTTTATATTTTGTGGAAACCCCCACGGGTCATCATCTCACCGGGGCTAAGGGTAAGATGGTATGTCGGACTCGAACCGACTAAAACCACACGGTGTTCCGTCACGGGGTCCTGATGCCGGGGACTCAGGTGTACCCTAGGAAGGAAGTCCCTGTGAGCCCCGGCAGACTTGGCCACCTGCTCGACAGCAGGCGACCCCACAATTTGGTGAGGGGGCCTTGCCCCCTCCGATTTAGAGAAGTGCGCGTGGAACACGTAGCGCCACCGTCTCGGGCCTGCTTCTGCTAGGGTGACGGGTAACCCATCCCGTCACCCCCAGGCAAGCACTCATGGAGGCCGGAGATCGTCTCGCTCTCTCCGGCGCCTGGTGCGTCTTCTTCGGGATGGGAGAGTACTAGTTCTCTCCCGTTCCCTTTCCGCCGCCTCCTTGGTACTCATCACTTCCTCGCAAAACGAGGCGGCGGAATCCCATGCGCTCTCGTGCTGGACCATAGCCATCACCGATGTTTCCAGTGAGAGGCTGCCTACACTCAAGGCCATCGCGAGGTCAGCACGTTGCCGCGCCCACGCAGGGCACTCCACCAGTGTGTGGAGTGCGGTGTCCTCGCGACAGCCCATGCAATGGTGGCACACAGACGTTGGCTCCCGGCCTATCCGACACAGATACTTACCAAAGCAGCCGTGTCCGGTAAGCACCTGTGTCATCCGGTAGGAGAGTGCGCCATGTCGCCTCTCCAGCCAATCCTCCATGATGGGTCTTACCGCCACAATTGTGGCGTGCCCCGCGCTGGGTCGCTCAAGTCGTTCCTTCCATTCAGCCATGAGCACCTGGTGGAGCTGGGACCGTTGTGCCTCAATAGGTCTCAGCTCCTGCTCTTGCGTCTCTCTGCGCCATTGATAAAGTGACGCAAGTGATTTAGCCACCAGGTCCCATGGCGGTGTCCCGGCTAGGAGACTCCCCGCTTCAAATGAAAAGGATACTGTGGCCCTACCTCCTTGAATAAGTATTAATTTGATTCTCTGTAGGTCATTAGAGACGAAGATTATACTAGCAGTCCTGTTGATCTTTATTCTGTGGGGTTGAATTGCTTCTCTAATGAGTTGGCAGCGCATCGTGTATTAATATTCTGTGAACTACCTCCTTGATAACTTTATTCGATTTTCTGTAATTCACTAATAATTAAGGACACTGTATCTCACCTCACATTAGGTTTAACCGGCAGGCGATTTCGTTACGTAAGCATCGCGCGATGAAATCGATATGGCCCTGAAAACGGTGTTGATGACGTCCATCTTTTGTGTCATATAATCGCATACCTCGGATATGGAGTAACATTTTCTGTTGATAATAGGGGAACTCCAATAATCACCCTGGAACTGTTCGCGTCTGGGGTCTTATGTTTCATTTATTTTATACTAGCAGCGCCCCGCGGTTTAACCCGCGTAAGTCCCGGTGCCGTGGGAATATCGGGATAAAAAGTAGCCTATGCGTTAACCCAGGTTTCCAGCTATCTACATACCAAGTTTCATCGCAATCGGTTCAGTGGTTTTTGCGTGAAAGACTAACAAATAAACATCCATCCATCCATCCAAACTTTCATATTTATAATATTAGTGGGATTTAGGTACCTAAATTTTAATTCTAATGCTGATCAGGTACGTTTTAATAAAGAAGTCTTTCTGAATGATATTTGATCACAAGTCGACGATTTGTAAGTAATGTCCAGAGAGAACCACGGACAACTCCATAATGTAAAAATCATTAAAATCATAAATTCTACATGCTATTTACACTTATATGGGACAATATAATAATTCATGTTTTAGTAGGTGCAGTTATAAAACAAATAATTAAAAAACCTACTCGTTCTAGGAGTTCTGCACTTTTCAACCTCTGCGCAATCGTGATTTGTTGACGTCAATAAGAATAATTTTCTTTTTAACTATTTTTTATTGCTTCAACCACTTCACCTTTGCTCATATTTCATTTAATAACTTGTCAGACAAAAAAACCTGTCATTGACAAAATTGCAGCGCAGAATTGAAACGCATGAGAAGATTGGTCAGTGTCGTTGGCACTTATTCACTAAAGCGACGATGACATCAGACATTCCAAAACTGTCCGTAATCCGTATCTTATACAAATGCAAATTCTTTAACATCCGTTACGAGAGAAGAGTCAAAAATCTTCGCCCTTTATAAACTTGAAGGCCTTAAAAAACAAAACGTTGTTTGTCACCATTTATTTTAACACTAACTTTATTAAATTTCAATGTGTGTTTCTGTTTCATTTTCACGCTTTAAACCGAAATTGTGCACACACGTCAGAATTAAAAGTGCTTATTGAAGAAAAAATATTTATTTTGTACTCATACAAAAGCGTAGTAAGTTCAGCAATTAACAAGATATTAAATAATAACTTGACACATCTCACACGCGGCCGTCTGATCCTAAACTAGGCGGAGCCTGTACTATGGTAACCAGACAAACATATTATAGATAAATTACACCCAGATACAGAACAAGTGATCATGCTCATCACAGAATTATTTGTCGTGGGTGGGAATGGAACCCACGACCTCTGGCTCAGCAGTAAGTATCACTAACCACTAGACCGTCAGGCCGGTCTACACATACATAAGTAACCCGTTATTGAAAAGGTTGAATACGGGATTGAAAAGAGCGGGCAGTACAAAGACTTTAACTTATGTACTTAGTTAAACACAGTGCTTTATGATTATTTTAGTGATAGTAATTCAGTATTTTGTAGGGGATTAGTCGACAGAAAGTTTATCTTGCCTTTTTTCTTTCTTCTAGAGTGAGAAGATAGAGAGAAAGCTCCACCATTTAGTTGTGGAGACTAAATCAATCGGTATATCTAATTTAATACGCTTCGTTACGACGTAATTCAGTTGCTGATAGAGTAAATGTTGCTCTCAGCATAACTGTAACACACAAGCGATCGTTTCTTCATTCTCATCTCTTGTTTCTATTTATCGATTAGTTATCGGTGCTTCCTTCTATATTTTGGCTATAAAAATAAGTGTTTATATCACACGTGCTAAACGTAAAGGAAATGAATAGAGGAAAAATAACTAAAATTACACTCGCACTATTTTTTCTTAGACCTTCTAAGAAACTATTGAGCAATGGTTGCAGAATAGAAAGTGTGTGAGGTCTTGGATTTACGTGATTCGCTTTTATTATTTGCAGATTGCTACTTATTATAAGCTGTGTAGAATGCCAGCGAATAGAGCAGACGTCTTTGAAGTCTGTACTATTAAGTTTAGAAGTCGATTATCAGGTTATTTATATGCATTTTCATTTGTTTATCAGATAGAGTTAAGTAGGGTAAAGCATATCAAAGGATTATGATAGGATTTTCATATAATTAATTATAGACCATTTATTTGATTAGGTACAAGAAATACTTTAAAATATGTCATGGACGCTATGTCTAACATTTAATAAAGAGTTAATTTTACCACGGTACCAGGAAAATTAAGTTTGTTTTTCAGTGATACCGGGTTACTTATTTACATGTAAATACTCTTTGTTTAAGTTGACTAACTTGTATTTTTTGTTGAACGGAATTTCTTTTTTGATTCTTTTATTTGATTTTTACGTGAAATCGTATCGTAATCGTAAATACCCCTATCTTTAGGGATAAAAAAATACTGCCAGAGGGGCTCCTGGCCAAGTAGTAACCGAGTAGGTTAGCACATTACAAAGTTAAGTAATACTAGCCAGGTCAGTCTAGGATGGGTGAACATCCTTAACAAATTGAGACCCCTCCGTGCCTCGGAGAGCATGTTAAACCGTCAGTCCCGGGTGCCATACAAACATCTGCGGCATTCGTTACGGGTAGTTGGAGCCCTAAAAAGTCCGACAACCTGGTGTAACTACAGAAGAAGAAACGATATCGTCTGATGGCAGTCGCTTCACGTGAAATTTCGAAGTTCGGCCGTATTGTAGTTAGACTGAAAGCCGACCCCAACTTAGTTGGGAAAAGGCGCGGAGGATGATTATTTTTTTTACTACCAACTAACGCTTAATTATATTATAATAAACTTGGTTGTGCATCCGTTACTCAAGATACATTTCTCAGATACTATTTGAAAGTTATATTGAAGGTCTAAGGCTTTACGCAATAATTATATGCTGCCGTAATTCACACTGATCTCACTCCTCTCCAACCTTCGAATTATATAAAGAGGTCTTGAATTTGTGATTTTGCACTGACATGATACTGATAACCAACAAATATCAGATTTCATTGCTTACTTACTGGCTGTCCCGTCTCGCCCGGGTAACGTTTACCTATACCTCGGTCCTGAAATAAAATATAGCCTGTGTTACTCCTTAATAAAGTACATTCCAAATGGTGAAAGATAGATTAAAATCGGTTAAATAGTTTTAGAGTTTATCGACTACAAACAAACAAAATCTTTCCTCTTTTTGACCGACGAAAAAAGGAGGAGGTTCTCAATTCGACCGTATGTATATTTTGTAGTGTGTATTCTGTGGTATCAGTAGATATACTGATGCCAAAAAAAAAGATTTCAACTTCTTTCGGCCTCACAATAGTCGGCTCATATACTGCCATTATAATAGCAGTATTGTATATGAGCCGAATACTGTGAGGAAGGAAGTTTAATATTTTTTTTATTTATTTATTTGTTGTTACACTGAGTATACAAAAATATGAAGTACAAATTTAGGCATACATTATTTTAGTTACAATTTATGTACGGATATTAATTTGAAGTAGGTATGACTGTACATTTAAATTACCACCCATTTGACCTTTAAACCCACGATTTAACCACCAATCCACACGAACATCTACACATACTTCAACTAATATCCTCATTTATTTACAGTCCAATATAATACAAGGCATATTTTGTTATACTAACGGAATTATAAGTTTATAAACTCACACATGCACACTCACACACTCACATTACTTATCACACATCCACTCTTACTTATCCACCCTCAAACACACACACACACACATATATACATACATATACATATATATACATTGCTAAACAACAACCACTTTTACAAACATACATGAACACATTACGGACGGATTTATGACCTCCATAACACAGGATATTCCTAGCATGGGGGTCATTGGTCAATCATTCTTGTGTACGTACTGTTTTTAAGTGCATTAATAATATGATAACTATGTGCATGTTTAAAGAAACAAATATAGTTATTATTATTATTATTTGGTGTTCAAAAAGATTGCAGACACGTCTCATTTTTAATAAGCAGTTTTGTCAATCTAAGCAAGTTACTCTGGATTAAAATAAGTTATTCAATAGTTCTTAGAAAATTTAGTATTACATAAGACTTAAAAAAATTAGGTTTCTTAGTATTTTGACGTTTGTTAATGTTTTTTTTTGATTTATTGAACAAAATACGAAAAGAAAATTATTTGACAAGAGAGTGAAAAAGACCTGTTTTGGACTTGTAGAATAGAATAGAATAAACTTTATTGTACAGCAGTAAATATTGCTTAAAGTACAAAAATTTATATTTACAAAAGGGCGGCCTTAAAGCAATTTCTTGTAGGTTTATAGTATTAATTACACCAATACCTCGTCAATGAAACAGGTCTTGTTCATGGTCTTATTATCTCTAATGAGACCTATTTCTTTTACGATTTATTTTAAGAATGAACATGTTCAACTCCTTACCGTAGTCGTTGATGTAGTCGCTGAATGTAGATTTTTTTTTTTTTTTTTTTAAATGTGTGGAAACCCCCACGGGTCATCACCTCACCGGGGCCAAACGGCGAGGTGGTATGTCGGACTCGAACCGACTAAAACCACACAGTGTTCCATCACCGGGTCTTACAGCCGGGGCCTCAGGTGTACCCTAGGAAGGAAATCCCTGTGAACCCCGGCAGACTTGGCCGCCTGTTAAACCAGGCGACCCCACTATGAGGTGCAGATGGTTCTATCCCCTCTAATTTTGAGAGGCGCGCGCGGAACACGTCGCGCCACCGTCTCGGGCCTGCTTCTGCTAGGGTGACAGATAGCCCCTTCTGTCGCCCCCAGGCAAGCGCTCATGGAGGCGCTGAATGTAGATACTGCTATTTCCTCAATGGCTAACGGGTTAAATAGTTTAATAGTTAGTAATTACACGTTGTTTTCCTCATAAAATTAATAAACATGGCGGTATTTTCGTATAGTTAAAACTATCTTCCAGTTACGGTATTTAAAAGGTCCGGGTAGGACATTTTAAGAGTTTTTGTACTTCAATGTATATATTCGGATTTCGGAAGTATTGCCTAAAACAGATTGGTAAAGTATTCAACACACAGGAGTCTCCGACCAGACTCCGATCAATAACATATATCACCATATTTACCAGAATTCCTTATTTTTAAATCTGTCGTCATTATCTCATCGCATTGATATTCATGTCTTTTATATAAATTATCCTTAAACCGGTACATTTGCCAACGAACGAAGTTATTCGAACGCTAAATTATTTATCAGAATCATCACCATTCCTCCATCGGACTACTAGAAGCAGACAGAAGTTCAATTCTTTCATTGTCGATACACCAAAAAGTCAATATAAACGCTTTGACAGATACTTTTTGGTTCGAATCGCCAGTCTGTAATAAATTGAATGAGCCTGCGTCTATTCTTCTAGACTTATAAACATTCAAGAATAGAGTAAATAGTTTTTTCTTTGATAGACACGTACCATCTTCGACTACATTGACGCTTTCCATCAGCTGAGATCAAAAATAAAAGCCTATTTCAATTATTATCAACTAGCAGCGCCCTGCGGTTTCACCCGCGTAAGTCCCGATCCCGTTTCAATATTAGGATAAAAAGTAGCCTATGCGTTAACTCAGGTCTCCAGCTATCTACATACCAAGTTTCATAGCAATCGGTCTTGTGGTTTTTGCGTGAAAGAGTAACAAACATCCATCCATCAATCCTTCCATCCGTCCAAACTTTCACATTTATGATATTAAAAAATCGGCTGTAGCATAGTGGTTGATGCGTCGGATTTGTGATCGGGTCTTTGCTCGTTTACACACCACCCTACACCCTCTCCTAACGCAAGTATAATATAACAACAAGTAAAGAAAGCGACTTAAACGAAATTTATTGTGAAAAAGAAATGTAAAAAAATCCAATTAACAAAAAATTAAACCGACGAAATAACTAAAAAGCAATAAATAAATAAACCTCTTAAGTCTTGACGTTATTTACATAAACTATCAAATTTTATATAAACTTATTTTGAGTCGGTGCCAAACAACAAACTGATTAATTATCTAAATTTTATTCAAAATCGGTTCATAAATAACGGAGAGAGGGCTGAACAAACATAAAAAAAGAAAAAAAATATATATATACGGTCGAATTGAGAACCTCCTTTTTCTTTCGTCGGTTAATAAATAATACTAAAATCTGCCTGAAAATATGTAGAATTCGTTAGAGAAACAATTATGAAAATTGGTCCATTACTTTTTAAGTAAATCGCGGAATAATTTTTAGGGTTCCGTACCCAAAGGGTAGAAACGGAACCCTATTACTAAGACTCCACTATCCGTCTGTCTGTCTGTTTGTCACCAGGCTGTATCGCATGATCCGTAATAGGTAGATAGTTGAAATTTTCACAGAATATGTAGACGTATTACCCCACCCCTTACCTACTAGACTTACCCCTACTAGAAACGTATTTTTTTTTGGCTTATAGTATTAAATCTTGTACGATGGTGCGGAACACCTCATGCTCGAGCCCGACTCGCACTTGGCCGGTATTTTTTTAATTTTTGTCTTAAATTTAGTAGGTAGCGAGTAACTTATACCGCAACCAACAGTTACCAACGGGAAATCTTTAACTTTTTCTCCTACTGCTCTATATAAATAAACGTCATGAGTCATGATAATACATCAACTGAAATGTACATTATGTCATTCAGATGTTGCTGAACATTAATGTTTTAAAGTCACGCACAGGGCCGTAATTAGGTTTACGGTGATCATCACGATGACTGTGAATTTTAGACAGGTGATTATACTTACGCGTGATTTATTTTTATGTGTAGTTCACGGTCAAGCTTTTTTGGGTCTTGGTTAATGGTGTACAATAACAATGTTATTATTAAAGACGGTTGTACTCACGTACGTAACAGGGTCAATTTATCAAAGAGTTTCCTCTAGGCTTCTAGAGGATGAATCGCGGCCCATTACAGCACACTATCTTGGAAAAATCATTGCAGGAACCATTATTCCACAATTTGAGCACCTTCAAAAAATTTTGTCAAACGGTTCATGGCTATGACTATCTGCTTATTGAATGAAACTCTATGGACTAAAACTCTTGCCAACTCCAAAAAAAATCAAGAAACACTTTTCATTATTGTGGAACCAAAATGAAATTAAATCCCTATGTAACTGTTTCATAGAAGTTGCTCTGCAAATCTTTACAAGTCCTCAATTGTTAATTAAAAATATAAGCACTTTTGGTACACATTTCTACCTACACATAGTTTACATGTATATTGTATGTGTGTACATTTATGTATGTGCGTATATTGCAGATTGCAAAAAATGCATAATACGATAAATTAAATTCCCTTGATGAAGTATCAATCAACTAGTTTTTGTCCTGTACTGTCGCAGTTTTCTTCCGTAGATTGTCTGCTATATTTATTAAGTAAATTACTAGTGAACTGTAAAATTGTTATTGATGTACAATATATTCATTATATATTGATTATAAATCCATGAAACATATGTAGTTCCATGTTATTGTCGCATAATGGTTGCATACGAGAATAATGAATATTTTTTCTTCTATACAGTTAGCTACACTACGTATTTTTGTCATTAAATCAGCAGCAATGTGAATGCACCCTTAAATTCATATAAGATACGCCTTAATGCTCCGGAAACCGAGCAAATGCCACAGAGATTATTGTCTTTGTTTCAATAAACACGACGAATCTTTGAATAAGATTAATCATGGGCTTTAATGTATTCTTGACTGCGTCCGGTGCTTAATGTTATATAAATTATGTTTAATATCAACCTTAAGTCACGGCTGGTAATTATTTTACGAGTTTTGTAACGTTGTAAATGACCTGCAAATTTCTTATGATGCATCATTGGACGTGTTCATATAAATGTTTTGCTTATGACGCTTTGGCCACTTTGGCTGTTCAAAGACAAAGTAATACTTTGTGCACGCTGTAAAAATGTTTAACAGGCTTTATGTGTCACTGTATTTCTCTTTCTCTTTTGTCTTGTTGATGGATTAAAATTAGTTATCATGATGCACTACATACACTACACTTCTTCTATCAATGTTAAGTATAACATCTGGTTCCATTCTTCAGAAGATTTTTCTTTTGTAAGTACATTAAGTACATTAAGTTGTTAAGTAAGTAGGTTAAGTTGAGTATTTATCGATTGTTTACCATCAAGCGAAGGGTGTACTCGTTTGAAAAAAATTTCGTAAAAAAGGCGAGTCGTGTATCGCGTTTTTTAACCTAGTTGTGAAAAAATACGATAAGTATAGCATTAATAAAATATAACGTTGATGGCGCTTTCTTTTTAAACACATATCGTAGAAACATAAAAAAGCCCTCACATCAAGGATATAGTTCATCAATTCCCATAATGTTCGTGCCACCGATTATCTGTGACCCGCATTCTATATAGAAACATAATTTGTCATCGTGTCGGAAATAGGATGAGTGGATTTCCTCTACAGTATTTAAAACAACTGGTTTAAAAACTAGTTTATCAGGGTTTTACCGTACATGTTTTCTACGTAATGTAGTTTTCTGAATACATTATCAACTATGAGGAAAAATGGGTTAATTAATAAAATAAAAATGTTTTTTACTTATAACGTATGAGATCTATGTGCACGGGAGTGCACCAGCAAGCTCTTCAAGAGCCCAAAGAAATCCAGTGCTATATTTATACGAAACATTTCTAGCATTTTCAGACCCCCTCTAACTCAAGATCGGATAAACTTTTTGACATGAAATTTTGTATACGCCGTTCTTACTGCACCATATAAAAAATTTCAAGACTTCAACTTTAATAGTTAACGCCTGATAGTCATAAATTTTGGGGTGACTGACTGACATATCATCATAAATCACTTTTAGGGCACCTAGGAACGTGAATTTTGGTACCGGTCTAGGGTTTACCAAAATGTTAATCTTTAAAATCCAGGAATTGGATCGTGTTACCTATTTTCTATTATTATACATGACCGCCACGGTTACGAACTTGCAAGTGAAGGGAGCTGCGTGCCGCGTTCTCAACTTCAGACAGACAAAAACTTGACAAGTTTTCATCCGTCGTTTCGTATCTATTTTCATACCTACTTATCAAGTTAAACCATTCACAAGATTTACCTTGTTACATGGCTGAACTTGACGCTAAGTTCTAATATGTTTTCTTTTTTTAGTCGCTAACAACTTGCCCTTACATTCTCATTTTTATGTTTATAATCTGATACTACTCACAGCTGTAATCTTAGCGTCTGCGTATAAATGACTGTATTTTAGTTATTGATGCAGTTTTGCGTTAGTTTAAGTTAGTGTGAGTTTCTAGTTCTTCTGTAGTCATGGGAAGCAACCTAAAGCGGTCATAACCTTCAACATTAAAAAACTATTAAAATTAAATTCAAAAATCAATAAAGATTTCCTTCAATTCCTCTTCCATAATTCAGTTTTAAATCATACACAACGCAATCCGTCCCTGTGTCCAAGTAACAAATCACCGTGGATGCTCCGGAAACAACACAGGATGCCATTCTGTGACGCTTCTGTCTTTCATTCTGAAAATATATGCGTGGGTGTTAACATTCATAAGCTTTCGTAAGACCAACAGTCAAACAATAAGGTAGGTGACTGGCAATTCCGTATATTTTTACTAGACGTCAAAACAGTAGATTTGGTAGAAATTTGTTTGTTAGTGTTGTCAAAAAAACGTTAAAATAAAAGTGGACGACAGTTTTTAGACATTTTATACCTATGGACTGACTTAGAAGAAAAATAAAATTGAGCGCCTGAATCTAGTTAATTTGTATCATCTCAGACAGGTTTGGCGAATTAATTGCTTGAGAAAAGCATTAAATTTTATGTAATGCTCTTTGTTATTATAGGAATAAAAAATGTTACCTGGTATAGCCTAATTGGTCCGCAGGTGGTTAAGTTTTCGATATTTATAATCGAGTAATAAATAAATGATCGATTTTGCTTTTCTAAATTGAGAATCGTTTTACAAATGCGCAAAAGTATGATTACATTAGACTGGTTATATTAATTTGATATATTTATTGACCTTGAAGTCTAAAAATATTTATGTCCGTTTCTGGAAAACCATTATCAACTATTTCATTTGAGTGAAATGATTTCCAGGAAAACAAAGATATTTTATCGAATTTGTTGACGTAAGTATTAAGGCCATTTCAGTTTAGTAATTTTACATTAATCAGTAAGATTCCTGTAATCATTATTGAACCTTTTATTACAAATAACTGTAATAGTAAGCTAGATGCTTGCGTCATTAATGCTTTAAACACTTTTAGGGAAACATCGTCTAAACTTAAAATCATCGCCGTTTCCTTCATTGATGTGCTGACCATATATTTGCGGTGCAATCGAGGCGTACTCACGCTGCCCGGATGATCAAATAAAGACAAAAGTCACGTTTATTTTTAGACTAGACGATATATATACACGGTGTAAGCAACACCGTACCGAATATGGAAATAGTGTATTCAAACCATCATTCCGAGTCGAAAATAATTGGAATTTTTTGTTAAGTATCGCAATGAGTAAACAGAACATTTTACCGAAAAAAAATAACAAATACCCCATACGGCCAAAAACTGCAATGTAATCAATTAAAAAAGCTGCTTCGACGGCGCCGTACGTTTAAGGTCATTCACCGTACCGCACAAAAAAGAATACCGCGTACATTGCGTAGCGCCAAATGAAATTAATGACTATAAATCTGAACTGTTCTGTCTTGCCTATTTATATCTAAATAGATCTTTGTTTGTGACGATGAGTTGATTTGTTATCGGTACTATGCGTTGTATTGCGATATATATATCTGCATAAAGTGTGAAATACGGACGTGAACTTTAGGCGCCATTTCATTCATCGTGTGGCACGCATAGCGCGACGATGACTAACCTCTGATACAGTACAATTTATCTTTGCTTTTACTTGTTGAAATACTTTGTATGCATTTGAACGTGATATTTAAAGGCGGCTGTTGCTAAACTAATTCTAGTTTGAAATGATTATTATAGAACAACCTCTGTCATATTCTAGATTCTCTTACAATTGCAATAACTTTCCTGGACTTTGTAGTAGTAATTATTCTGGGATCTTTTACACAGCGCTTTAAAGACCCACCTACTGAGCAAAGCTTGTATTATACGTTATAGAACAGAAATAAACATAATTATTGCATTTTTTCTGTAAATTTTATACATACACACCCAGACCATCAAATATTTGCGCTGAGCGGGAATCTGACGTTCTAATCGAAAAAGTCGTCAAAGCAATCGTAAATGAAAGGTACTGAAATATAAAGGCATCATTAATCATCAAGGAATAGAAATTTGAATTTAATGCCTCGTTCTTAATTCTAGAGCTAGAACCAAAAAAAATTCAAATAGTAAGAATTAAAGGCGTTTAAAGAAAAAAAAAACTGAACTAAACTTTTTTTTAATGCCATGTAACAAATTTAACATGTAATTATGTATTTATACGGGAATTAACGCGATCACGAAAAGGTATTACATACCTCTGAATTGTCTGACGTTTCGACCAGGTTGCACTGGCCGTGGTCACAGGCTGACTCATTTAACATATACCTAACATATAACATAAATTTAACATAGTAAGCCTTCGGCTAGTGCCTTATGTGAAAGCTTGAATAAGATGTTTAAAAAAGATGTTTAACCACCTTCACAGTAGACGACCTTGCGTTATCTCGCTTGTAATGGCGAGCTACGTCACTGATAACGATGAATATGTGCGAGGTGTGGCAAGTAGTGGTCGTCGTACTGATAGCATATCGTAACTTGAAGAAAAAGATGATTCTTTAAAAAATACATAAGAGTAGACTGTTAAAGATATGCTATGTTAGGCACCACAGTGTGAATGTGGCGCCTGACACCGATACGGAAGATCGCTCCACAACTTGATAAAGGGCCCCGTCGGGTCCGAAACTAATCTGGCAGCGCCGGAACTAATCTGGCAACCCCGAAACACACGTGAATAAATCCGTATATGTTTAATAAATATGAATACAATACACTTACTTTAGGCAAGTTTAGTTCAAATAAGATTTTAAATAAAAAGTCTTTTAAAGAACCGTGAGTCATGGAGTTAGGTGACAATAATGAGGTTTATAGGCTTACCTAGTCTTACAATATCTATACATCCTATATTAACATAACAATTCTACACATACCATACAATAGACTAAGTATGTTTTTACCAATTTTATGTTATTTATGTAAAAAATCAGTAATAAGTCCAACGTTCGAGTAACTAGATAAAACTGGCATAAAATGATCAATGACTTATTGCGTTTTCATCATTTGAAATAGGAACAGTAGTGTTGTAAATGGATAGCTGTGATATCAAAGAAAGAATCCTCATATCAGTTCTTTGACTCAGTCTGAGAATTACTTTTAGTACAGACCTATTTACGTATTACGGTCTTTGGTTTCACATCTTTTGTATCTTTGTATGACGATAAGGCATCAGTACAATAAATGCTGTAATTCGCATAAAAAATATTTGTATAGTAGTTCTAGCCGGCTAAACCTAGGTACGGTTGATAACACTTGGTTAAACTTTTTTTTTATGACTTGGCTTCGCATGGCTTGTGCTTTTGCCGTATTGGTTAAACTTAGCCGTATCGTTTTTATTTTATTTTTTATCATTACACAATACAGATTACAATTTTATTGTGATAATGACAAATATATAATTATATGATGTAAGCCTGGATTGCAATCCAAAAATTTGTGTACACAGAGAAACCAAATAAAATGAACTCTAAGTAAAATAATAATAAATAATAATTTTTCAAAAGAATATTAAGCGTCAAGTCAATCTGCCTAGACGCCAAACACTCATCTGAACATAAATTTACACTGTTCGGTGTGGAATAGGCAAGTGAGACGACATCTTTGAGTAACTTAATGTAAACTGTAATTTTAGAAGCGAAGATATCCAGATCTAAGTTATATTTTACCAAATCGTTATACTGACGGGCCGTCCTGACCAGGGGGTTATAGAATGACATGTTGTTTTGTTTACTGTAATTGGTATTGGTATAGGGCTCTGTTTCCGCATCTAGACTCATAGGCGGTCAATTATGCGTTCAGATAAGCTGACTAGTTGAGACAGTCTAGCTCCTTCCAGACGCCCAGAAGCCTCCTGGAGCATTCACAGTCTTCTAGGAGCGACCTCGCTCCCGCGAGGATACTTGCCCGTTGTGGGGCCACTCCCTCGCACTCCAGGACAACGTGGACGGCCGTCTCCTCCGCGTTGAGACAGCCTCTGTATAAAGGACTGCTTGTCGCATTGATGTTGAATAGGTGCCGGTTGCCTGTCTATTAGTGAAAACCGCATGAAAATCCGCTCAGTAGTTTTTCAGTTGATCGTGGACAGGACAGACAGACAGACGCGGCGGGGGACTTTGTTTTACAATATGTAGTGATGGAACGCGAAAGTTTAAAATTTAGGTTTGAAATTTTTTTGATGAAAAGAGGTGGATAATATACTGAATTGTTCAGTATTTACCTATTTACAGATATAATAAAATTAATTCTGTAGAATTCTAAGCGGTATAAGTTAACATAATTATAGCAACATTGTCTAGGAGCTTCCTACTTAACAGTGAGGCATCGGCAAGTAAAGTCATCAGACCGTAATCTTGTTTGAAGTATATTTTTATCTTCAACACATGTACTCCTATGTCTTTGAGCAATGTTGTATGAATCGCAATGCGGTAGGATTACTATAGAGCCAACTTATCTCTATTAAAATTTTAATGACGTAATGGCAATATAACCTATGATAAAAGATATTTGATCTTGGTTGCTTCGAAATACAAATTTAGAATATAAATGTTCACTTTTTGGTATTTATTTTGGCGCGCGAAATTTTTTGAAGGGAAGTGGTAGCAGTATGGTTGGGCCTGCCGCTGACGTTGTAGATCTCTTCTTTGCCAGCTCATCAGCGGTGTCGTTCCCGAGTGATTCGCTATGCCTTATTAAAGGGTTGACAGTGCCAATAGCGGTAAACACTAAACTATATTTTTTTATTTTTTCTATCTGTGTCGCTGAAAGCTGAACTACTGATAACTGACTATAAATAAGGGTCTTGATTCTACTTTTCCCTCTTATATTCCTCTAAAATTGTATTTATTTTCGGCCTTCTCTCTTTAAAATATAGGTAATAAAATATTTATATTTCTGTTAATAATGAAGTAAATTGTATATAAATTGAGCCCACTTGGGAATGCAAAAATAAAACTTTATTTAAAAAGATTTTTTAGTGGATAAATGCGGCATAAATGGTACGAAGTAAAGTTCTTCATGTAGGACGATAGATTTTAGAACGAATTTAGAATAAACTAAACAGTACTTAACCACAAATTTTGCACCAAAGACATATTTGTACCTAATAATTAAAAACTAGCTCA
Organism: Euplagia quadripunctaria; assembly: GCA_963859945.1. NCBI lineage: Eukaryota > Metazoa > Arthropoda > Insecta > Lepidoptera > Erebidae > Euplagia > Euplagia quadripunctaria. Next base: position 2,480,611 of record OY982561.1, on the reverse strand, counting down.
CCATTACTTAAAAGTCCAAAATGCGTGCAGTGTCGCAAAGGAGCCATTGTGTTTCGTTTTGAAACAATTGACGAATGTTGTATTTCGTCAAAAGGCGTATAATTCTTTTCTTACATTGTTTACCTAGATAATATGGTCAACTGAATCGTTCTCATTGTTATAGAATTAATCATTGCATGGATAGATTACGTTAGGAAACCGTTTTGGGAGTTTAGAAATTAAAAATAATTCCATACAAAACTGCAATCTTCTACGTGAAGCGGAAATAAGCTGACGTATTTGAAATGACTCATGTCTATTTCTTCTTCCGTTGTTTGTAACAATGATGACCAGTATTATCATGTCTTATCTTACCAAATAACTTGCTGTATTTAGACCCTAGCAACACTGAAATAGTACAAGATGATACGGGAAAGTCTATTAATTTAGTGCCTGGTTCCGTGTCCAGTAAATACATTTCCCACAATTCCTGAATACTAGTTTCTAAATCAAATATTTACATTTATAAACAGCTTTTAACCGACTTCAAAAAAGGAGGAGATTCTTAACTTGAAATAATTTTATTATGTATGTTTATGTTTTTTTTTGTTGAAGTCGGTTATACTTTTTAAAAGAAAATTGTTACATGTTAGCAAGGTGTCAATCATGTATACGTTAAGCACATGTTTACCCACCTGAGAACCGCAACCTATGGCCGTTAGTAACACGGGGGTAACACGCTCACGTATTGCCATCTCTGTACAAAGATGATTCAAAGATAGACCTTTTTAAATAATGTTTTATTAACCCCCGACACAAAAACGACGGGGTGTTATAAGTTTGACGTGTCTGTGTGTGTGTGTCTGTCTGTGGCATCGTAGCTCCCGAACGGATAAACCGATTATGACTTTTTTTTTTGTTTGAAAGCTGAATTAGTCGGGTGTGTTCTTACATGTAATTCAAGAAAATCAGTTTAGCCCTTCGAAGATCATCAGCTCTTTTCTAATCGTTGAAGGGATTTTCGAGTCGGGAGTATTTTAAATTGTAAATTTATAGTTATTTTATAATATTAACATAATTATTAAAAATTAAAAAAATGAATTTGCTATTTAAAAAGGGGTTTTAAAGATTGATAATATGATATTAATACAGTCCATAAGCAGCCAGGAGTGTTACATACGTAATCAGCCATGTAAACCATTCTTAAACTATTATGCATAAAGACCTAAGTAAAGTGATGATGTAACACAATAACCTTTATAAGACAGAAGATTAAACACTATTACTGAATATGTAAACAGATACATTTGAATTAATTTACGACGATTTAAAAACAGAAGGCTGTTCATGTTTTATGAGCTAGAACGAAAGCATTTTGTCATTGTGTTTTATTCTTAGCTACCTAAGCCAATGTTGACCTCCTGCGGTAACGAGAATTACTAGGGGATTTGTTAATTAACAAAAACACCGGCTGTGTTCTGATCTAACTTCTGGTTTAATACAAAGTTCAATGACCTTACATAGTACCATAATGAATCAAACTACAACGCGACATAATCCTATGTATACGTCATCAATCGAGTACTTAATAATGTCCTCAACAATTTTACTCCTTGGTCGTGTACACTAATGAACAACACTGTCAGTCAAATAGTTTCGCGTTTATAATATTATAATTTTACGCTTGACTTTATTTATTTTTTTATTTATAAAACCTCTTTATTTCTTAGTAAAAGTAAGTAGTTAAAGTTAGAAAGATTATTTAATTAAGGACTCTTCGTTGGGTAAAGGCCTCCTCCATCTGTTGCCATTTTTTCTATCTTGGGCCTTTTGATAAGCCAGTCTTGGCCAGCCGTTTTAATAATTTCACCTGCCCGTTTTTCTTGCCCTGTTTTCTTTTTAGTCCTATCCATGTTGTAGACCTTTTAGTCCACCTGGCGTCTTTGGAACGTGCTACGTGGCCTGCCCATTTCCATTTCACTACTTGTGAGTGCTTTAATGCGTCCATAATATTTGTTTTTTTTTTGCCTGATATCGGTATGTTTTCGTTAATGATTAATAGGCTTCTTTCATCGGACGCTGGCATTCTTTTATTTTATTTCTGGTAGTGTTATTGTAGATCCATACAAAAAAGTGCTTGACTTGCTTTTCAATGAACAGCAGCAACGGCATTTTCATGAAGGAGCAAAATGTTATTGAATGATTGATAAATCTTTATGTTTCTATTGCGCAGGAGGCCCCGGAGGTCCGCATGGCGCTACCGATAGATGCGCGTGCACCGGACCCGTCCGCGCTCGCCGCCTACTGGGCCGAGTACGAAGACCTGTGCCGCCAGATTAGCTCCGCCAATGATGAAGATGATAATCATTATGAAGGTGAGTTTTAGTATTTATATTGGTTTTAGAATTTAATTTTTTAGGTTTCAGACCTAGAGTAGGTAGAGTGGATAGTATAGCTAGACAGGGGCTTATTAAATACCCACATTTTTGCAACTATAATTTGTTTTTTTTTTATATTATAGGGGGCAAACGAGCAGACGGGTGGACATGTTATTACATTAGTGGTACCAAATTACAGTTGCAAAAATGTGGGTAGATATATAATAGGGGGCAAGCCTATATCCAGGCACACTTACCGGCACGAGTCGTGAGCACATTTTATTGGTCGATATGACGTTGACCACGCTAACGCTGCACTTGATTGGTTCCTCAGTCAATGCTCGTCGTCTATTGGGTTCGCACGTATCACTCAGCTACCGTATACTTTACTACTGTACTATACGCTAGTTTATTTTTGTTAATTTTTGAAAATTGGTGCTCACGACTCGTGCCGGTATCTGCACTTTAGGAATTAATGATGGGAAATTTTTATTAAGACTTATTGTTCTATAGGTTAGTGTTATCAACAGCGTTTATACCTTTAAGGTATTATATCGACTTTCTTTTTATGAATTTTTCGATAAATTTTATTCTTCAAAATATTGGTTGTCTGTAAAGTCTGTTTACGGACGATAATTTTACGTGATAACGTCATAAGTAGCCCGATCGTGCCTCTCTATCGCTTGTTCCGCGCTCTCACTTGCACGTTCGGCTCAGGCGGAACGTGACAATGAGTCATGCTTTTTATCTTAAACTGGGCATTATATATATTATGTACATCGATATTGTGAATTTGGACATAGACATAACAACGTACCAAAGTTCTCTATAGAGTTATTAAGAAAAACATTAATTTTTGTAACACAGGTCGGTAAATTTTTAAAAATAACACCGAGTTCGTACAAAAAACCGCTTTTAATATAATAAATAAAACGATGCTCCATATCTTTGGTAGAACCAAACATTATGTGAAATGGACTTCAAAAAATACTCTCTAGTAGATAATTTTTTCACAAACGATAAACTGGTATTGATATTTTTATTACAAGGCCATGCCGGTGAAATTAATTCGTAATGGTCTAAAACCTTAGATAAGAACTACTGTGACATAATTTAAATCGTCGTCTCGTGAAAGAAATTGAATATATGTAGATACTATGTTTTCTTTTGTTGTTAGTTGCATGTAATTGTAATAAAAGATTGATAGTGGATAAGGAAAGCTATGATTTACTGAGGCTGTAACATGTAGCGCATGACGGATTTCCTCGTTCTGGGCTCTGAACTGGGGAAGTAATTCCACTTCGTAAAAAACCGAAAACAAGTAGCACTACGGGCGTATTGTTGCGCTTCTGTAGGTGGGCGATGTCGCCAGAGCTTCTTGGGGATACAAAAGAAACATGCAGAAAGAGGTTCAGAAAGAGAGTCTGATCACGCCGACAAGCCAGATACAAAGCTTTTTGGCGCAGAATTACAAGAAGACCCGTCTCAAGCTAAAGTGGAAGAGGGTTGGACAAAGAACAACAAGAAGAAGTAACGCAAGAGTAACATCTCCTGTTTCTAGTCGTTGGTTTACTGTCTTAGGCCTCTCTTCGACACTCACAACTCACACTCCATGCAACGGACTTCTGGCTATATCATTGACCAATAGAAAAAAGGAACTACGTTATAAGTGCTGCTTAACAGAGTGGAGGGACTGCTTGAAGCAACGCGGCTCTAAATGAGTTTTGATATAATAATAGTAATAACTTGAGACACCTCACATACGACCGTCGGATCCCAAATTAGGCAGAGCTTGTAATATGGTAACCAGACTGTTGATAAAGACACTTAAATATGACTAAATACATACATATTATAGATAAATTGCATCCAGACACAGAACAGATAATTGTCACAAAATTATTTGTCCTGGGTGGGAATCGAACCCCCGACTTCTAGCTCAGTATACAAGACCACTAACCACTAGCCCAACAGGCCCGTCAATATAATGACCTGTTTTCATATAAATAGTGTTATATATTTCCTTTATAATCAAGATCTAGACTACGCAAATCAATTGCTATCAACAATATCAGTAGTTGAAATCTATAAAGAGAATTGTAGGACATGTATTGGTATCGGAAGAATAATGTACCTACGCAAAATAAATAAGTTTTAACCAGGGTTGTCACTGACATGAGTGACATGTACCCGAACTTGTGCAGAGAGTTAAAAGGGAAACTTAAGACAAGTTCGTTGGTAGATCAGTGATGATTTAATTACAAACTAATCCTACCCACATCAAAATTAAAAATTCACTGTTCTGGCTGCCAAATGCGATGTCGGTAAAAGTTTATTATGCCCAATTTATCTAACGAAATAAAGGACAAAGAAAACGACAATATATTTACGATCGTTTAAAAACTTTCGTATTAAAAAAAAAATGGTATTATAATTTAAATGTTTTTTTTAATGATTACTGATGTCAGTTAAATATATTTTATTTTAAATAATACAGAAATAACACTAATTTAATTTGACAACAAATATATGAAATTATGTACATATAAATTATTAACATCTATAATGACATAGGTAATATGATTACAATAAATGATTGAGTATGAGTATGAAGCAAACAGACGTGTGAGGCCTACTGTTAAAAGCGTTTTGACAGGCCGTGTAATATATATGTTTGTCACCTTTGCTTAATAGAAAAAAAAACAACACTGGGATTTTGTGCAATAGCTCTAGCAAGATGACAAAGAAAAATATTGCGATGTACTTTGCCATTTTAAATATTTCAACACTTATCTTTGTATTGTTAGTTATCTTCGAATAAATATTAATTTTTACTTTGGTATCGTGGATTCAGAAAATAACTTTTATATTTACTTGTTTTGTTATGTGTCCATATTTTCTTTGCAATGTAAAAAGTGATTTATATTTAATACAGATATATTCTGCTTGCGATATTTATAATAACTAGACGTATTAATATCACTGAATAGAAAGAACCAAAGATGGGAATAAAAGAAAAACCACTGCACTATTACATTTATTATTTGTAATTCTTGAAGCGGAAGTGTAGTAATAACTAGTGTCTGACCCTGCCTTGCAGCATTTAACCCCCTCCGACACCAAAGTACCTACATTGATATGAAATTATGAATTATGAACACAAGACCATTTTGCCCAGCTGGAAGAATTAAAATGATTACTAAAACTCCGTCAAGACGTTTGTTAAATTTTCTTATTTTGGTTTTTTTTTTCTCTGTTCTCTATTAAGGGCTTACTTACTTACTATTCGAAACGACTACGTCCACACGGTGTTGCGTCATATTAAGGTCTATTGCAGGGGTTCGGGTATAACCTAAAAATAGGAAACAAACACTTAAACCGGTGACAATTACACCGAGGTGACAACTTAAACCCGACTGCAGCAATCTTCGAGAATCGATTTATTACGAATGTGTCAAAACAACTAACACTTAGTCGATTTTTAGGCGTTACTATACACACTACATCACTATTTGACAATCAATCCAGTCTAGTTATAGAGGCGTTGTGTTATTAACGAGTTATATTAAAATAACTACAGCCCGCGACTTCACTTCCCTAAAAAAAATATTTGATCTCTCGGGAACACTATTTTTTTCCTGCCCTTGTCCTAATTTTCCTTGGGTTCGGCGCAATGTGTAACATTACAAAGGGTTTAAGCTGATTTCTTTTATGGCCAGTCGCCTGTCTGACGCCAACCCTCTTTGGGAATGTAGTCGTTTTAAGACGGGAAAAAGGAAGAAGGGAAATTTGTATAATAAGAAATGGGTAGGGGAGGAACCTAGGGTAAGGGATACAGTAAGTCTCGGATGGGGAACGGGAATGACATTGCAGCAGCTCGCAGAGAGCGGGGTCGCGTACCCGAAGGTCCTGCATTTACTTTGGCTGCAGAGGCCACTAGGACAGGAACAGCAGCCGGTTGCAGTTGATTCATCAGACAATTTCTATATTGGACACGTATAGTACTAATTACACCAATAGCTCGTCAATGAAACAGGTCTCCTTCGTGATCTCATTAGCTCTCACAAGACCTATTTCTCTTACATCTTATTTTAAGAATATTTTCAATTCCTTACTGTAGTCGTTGATTTAGTGGCTAAATGTACAGATACGACATACGAGATCACAATTTGACAATCAACAAAGTCCAGCTGTGTGCTCTAGACTCGTTGTGTAATTAACGAGTTATATTAAATAGACCCCAAGGTCACCTTATGCTCATACTCTTAATGGACTCTTACAGCGTTAATTATATTTACAATTATACGCGGATTACAAGATGGAGACTGAGGTCACTGTTTGTTTTAGAATTTTTGTCTTTACCCAATATTGCTGAAGTAAACCATGGTTTAAGCAATCCTATCTTAAGTAAATATTTATAACATGTACAAATATTATATGTTTAAACTTCTCACGCATATTTTATTGCCTATACTATAGTCGTAAACAACTGTTCTATGGTACTGTCACACAAAATATATATTTGGTACATAAAATGAGATTTGCCGACCCTATTTACCGTAACAAACGAATCCACCTGTTATTTTAACTGTGATGTTTTGTGAGCGTACCTACTGCCTCTCAAGCAGCCCGACTGCTCATACTTAACTAACACTAACACCATAGTGTTATATTATTGCTGATCAGGGTCAAGTTATATTTTATAGTTGGAGGGATCTATTTACCAAAATAGACATCCTTTATTTTCAAGATTGAGGTAATTCAGTAGATGTATTAAGCCAAGATATACACATAGACAGATAATAGTCATACTTTAAAGGGTTCCATTTGTCGGGCACGAGTAATAATAATATTTCAATAAAATTGATTTTTAAATCATTACAAGAACCTGCGTCTGTAGGTATATATACCTAAATAAAATGATTAGGCCTTGGCATGTCATAGACCATATGAATGCCCTTCACGTAACTGTGCAAAGAATACTAATTCTCCCATTCATAAATCTACAATAGATGTATTGTTCAGCAGTAAAAAATGCTAAAATCTTAGGTTAGTTCATAGCTTGTATGTAGGTACAAGAGTTATGATAATATTGAATCACACAAAGTTCACTACACACCACTGAACTTCATTTATTTGTGTTGTTTTTGATACAAGAACATTATCTCACTGTGATGTGATCCAAAAATGAAACAGCGATATTTTATTTTTGAAAATATCACAAAGCAATGGATATGATGATTTTTTATATCCCTCATCTTGACAAATGTTTGGTATCCCATACGAACTTTGATCCAATATCCTATTTCACTACCTTCAAGATTAATTTTTGTGCCAAATTGCCTATGTCCTTCTCCAATACACCTGTACTATTATTGAAGTTATACCTATTTTGGCGCGTCAGGGAAAAATGATGAGAGTAAATTTTACGATGCGCGCGCACACCGTCACAAAAAACCAACACCCTGAAGTTAGCTAGTCAACATTTTAGTTTTTCAAAAAAGTTACCAACTTCACGATATTTATTCAAGTGTTTCTGAACCTACAACACGTGTTTTTTATCAGTCCGAATAAAATATATATTTATATAAACATACATAAATATATATATTTTCAAATAATATATCGTGGTGACTGATATTTATTAACAATTTATTGATTTAAATATAATTTACTGTGATTATAAATGATAAAAATTTTTTTTACATATTACTTTGAGTACGTTTGTAGAATTTGAGGTTAGTTGACGGTATGTATTATTTATTATGATATTTAAATAAACTTTATTTAACTAGCGCCAAAGAAGTATAACTTCTTACGTGCGTACATAAGTACACACACACACTTTTTTAATATCACTGTTACTATTATTACTATTACTTACGAAGTAACTATTATCTTATCTGTGCTCTTACACCTTTGCTATTATGTAGTCTGTGACCTGTACTAATATGTAAATTGGTTTGATACAAAAAGGGAACAATTTTAAGAACCTTAAATGTAAACCTGACAATAAGAAATTAGCTATTTAAATAAAATGCATGTACTGCGTCAGAATAGTTATGTTGCTACTGTTTCTTGAAGAGGAAATGCCAACATGGTGCCAAACAAAAATCGAAGGATATACTGCAAAAAGTAAAAAAAAAACAACGACGTGATTGGTCATTAAACGCGTTCTAGATATCGTAATACAGCGAGGAGCCAATCACGATAATATAATAAATGTTGTGAATCTCCGCATATTTTTTTTTTTCTTTTTAAAAGGAGAACTGCCGCATTAGGAATTACTCCTGTCGCGGGGGACTTTACAAACATACAAAGAACGGACACGAAGAACACCCAGACTCGGGTGCGAATCGAATCCACGGCCAGTCAGGGTCACTAACCACTAGGCCAACAGGCCAGTCGAATTGTGACACACGAGTGATATTTTTTCTTGTTTTTATTACCGTAATTTTCTTTCACATAGAATATAGCTTCTAGAGAGCTAACCTCATTTTCAGGGAATATATTTGTATAAGCGTAATTTTGAGTGAGCAAGAATTTCGACATTAAGCGATTTAGTCCTTCAACATTTTCGCAATCACAATTACATTCTGGCATGTAGGCAATCGTCCTAATGTAAACAGAACTCGTTCGATAAACCATTGCCCAAGCCGAAGGTCGCCAAGAATGTCATACACACATAAATGTTAAGTGCACACATACGTACGTTCCTTATGAACACGAGCGTTTGTCTGTTAGTTACGTTTTCATGCCTTAACTAAAATAATACATGTTTTCTGGTTTACAGAAAAGGATAAATGGGACTTTTCATCCAGAAAAAAAGTACTGTCCCCGATTCGGGCTTGACAAAATCTATATTAACGCAAACAAAGCCGCGTGCAAAAGCTAGTTGCCCATTATATAGTAGGTACTAGCAGTTGCCCGCGACTGCGTTCGCGTTGAAATTTTAGTGAAATTTATCCCACGGAAACCATAAAATTTTCCGCTAACTTAAAAAGTAAAAAAACCTAGATGCTATTCCAGACTATAATCTATCTCTGTGCCAAATTTCATAAAGATCCGTTCAGCCGTTTTTGCGTAAAAGAGTTACAGACATCCATCCATCCTTCCATCATCACGAACTTTCGCCTTTATCTATAATATTAGTAGGAAATAATAAACGACAGCATGTAAAATGAATGAAATGAATGATGAAAATGAATCCGAATGTCTAATGACTATTTATTATCTTCTAGCGGTCTGGTCCGGCTTTAACACGGTATAATTTCTTTTTGTTCAACTCACCTCTTCAACAGAACATACTGATTTTTGTTCAACAATCAATATAAGTAAATATAACAATCAAAAGTCTTGAAATGTATGTAGAGTTCATTTTTCGCACTCCAAGCCTAAAGTCTAGTGGTTAGTGATTCTGACTACTGAGCCAGAGGTCGTGGGTTCGATTCCCATCCAGAACAAATAATTGTGTGAGAGCACGGTCATTTGTTCTGTCTGGGTGTAATTTATATATATTATTAATGTATTTAGGAATATATAAGTATGTTTATCAGCAGTCTGGTTACCATAGTACAGGCTCTGCCTAGTTTGGGATCAGACGGCGGTGACAGAGGTGTCTGAAGTTATTATTATTATTTCTCTATATTCATCTTAAAACTTATCAATTACATTTTTAAATAAGTACAAAACAAAATATATATTAAAAATATAAAAAATAGTAGACCACCGACATCTGGTACCGGGATCAAGACACCGGAGGTTAGGGATCCAAAGACAGGAACCTCCTCACTATACGGGTGGTATCGAGGAGGACTGCCTTCTGCATCAGTCCCTTGATCCAGCCGTCTAACGCGAGCCTCTTAAGGTGTTGATCGAGGCTCTTGGCTATTAAACCATGAGCAGATATGACAATCGGAGCAATGATCGCCGAATCGACATTCCACATATCCAGACTCAGTAGGAATTGAACTTAGTAAAATAGGATGTTTGTGTCATCAAGCAACCATGATCGGTAAAGAAATCTCAGAACTTTGTCATAAATCGGCTGGCTATCGAAAGTTATAACTGACCTCTATAAACTGTCACGTTCGGTCTACGTGAGACATTGTCTTGACTTTTTATTTCGTGTAATACTTAAACTTTGTATTTTAAAAAAATAATAAAAAAAACCAATTAATCAAATTTAGAACGAACCATTGCTTAAAGAAATCCATAACGACAGCTACATAACATAATTATTTAAATTATATAAAATTGCAAAACAACAACGTAATTCGTGCTTCAATATTAATGTCACAGATACAATCACAACATTCACAACAGGCTGTAAACATTCGTGGAATTCGAACGACGCAATTCCAAAAAGTGTGAATCGAGCAAAGAGAATATTGATTTCCTCAGCAGTAATGAGGTTTTAATTAGAAGATTAACCTACATCCTAATTATAATATTACTAGCTGACCCGACAGACGTTGTCCTGTCTTAACTATGAATATGGAACAATCGCGCCAACTGTCAAATGACTGACAGTTATGTCAAAAGCGCTAAGGTTACATTAGAAAAGTTAATATGGTTGTTAAGTTTTCTTAACTTTTCTAATTTTCAGCGCATTTTTCTTTCATAAGAACCTTCTCCTGACTATAAAAAAAAGCGAAATCGGTAAAGCCCTTCATGCGTGATGCCGTGACCAAGGGAAATAGGGATTCATTTTAATATATAGATAAAGGCCTTTTTAGTATTGTAGTATAATATCTATAAGGCGGCTATCAACCTTTGGACCGCAATGTAGCTCATTATCAGACGGGTAAAGGTCGTAATAACGAGATTAATAAAATTAAAAAAATGCCAAAGTGAATTTGTTACGCTTTCACATCTTAAGTACACTACCGATGATCATCAATATTGCGCACATTCTCACGGGAGCAGAAAAGGACATAAGCTAACTTTTATCCAGAAAAAAGTACTGTCTTCGAGGGATAGTGAATTCTATAGTAGTCTATATTTTTCTGTGTAAAGCAATTGCCATACTGAGGTAATTTCGCTGAATGTATCCGACCGGAAATCACAGCGTCGTCCACCGACAAGGAGATCAGACGGCCTTGTGTAAAGACCGCAGGTTGTTGGAGGACACAGGCCGCTTCCAATCGGTCTTCTCGGAAGTCAATGATGTAGGTCTATGTCCAACTGTGGACGTACAATGGCTGAAATGATGATGATGATTGCTGTATGAGTACATCCTACGTAGCAACTTTTTTCGGCTGTATACTCCAAAAGACGTAGGCAGCACTTGCACTTTAACAGGTTCATTCTATCTGCTCTAAATGTTAAACTCTTAGAACGCGAATAAAATATTTGAGTTGCAATGAAATACGTTGATTCGACTTAATTTATTATTTTAAAATCCTTCAAGTGACCTAGGAAGGACCTTAGACCAAGATCCTGCTCCATATTTATGTCACATTTTGTTCGTCAGAAAATAGGTAAGGTCGACCAAGATCCTGCTCCGTATGTCACATTTTGTTCGTCAGAAAATAGGTAAGGTCTAGCGGCTCTGGGATCTTACTCTATATGGAATGCTAGATTTGGGTGGGGATTCCGTGTATATTTTTTAAAAATAATTAATTATTTAAAAATAATAGCGTATTTTCTCAAGTGGTCAAGTGTGTACTGTGTACGTAATTTACACTGAACGTTCACAATTATCTGCCTCATGCTAATACTGTATTTATCTTTCGCAGTCGATTCTGTCACGTTTTATTTTGTTATTTCAGTATATTTCCTGATCTTGGAAGTAACTATTATGATATTTTCTCACGATTCCTTTCTTGGCGGTAACCTATATGAAAAGGCGGAACGTACTTGCCTTCCGTGGTTGGCGACCATGGCCGTAATTTCTTGATAGAAACACCAATTGTTATTGCTCCTAATTATTAATAATTACAATTACCTAATGTATTGTATCCGGTTGTAATCAAATATAATATGTGGTCTTGATATTTTATTATATCTAAACATTGGATAAAGCAATAAAAACGAATATTTTGTTAATAAAATAAAATTCCTTTGGAACCATTTAAGTTATTTTTACATGGCTTGTAGCGAAAATTGATCTAGTTATTAGGTCTGACGATATATTTGTTGTTTTTGACCAAAAATGCAAAGCCAATATTACTATTTTTTTTTTTTTTATATAATATTGCATGTCTATAGCGTATCTGAGTATATTTTACTCTATTAACTGAAAAAAAGTCTTTATTGCTATCAAAATCTACATAAAATACTTTTACTTTTATATTATTTTATAATTGTTATTTAAAAGAAAAAGTACCTACGTAATTTTATGTTAAGTAGAATGATAACTTAGATTATAATAATAATGTGAAAATGTATGAATATAAAGCTAGAAATTTTAATGTTAGTTATTCGAATGCAACAATTTAATAGACCTTTATTAAAGCATGAATTGTTCAGTGAATAATAGTTATTTTTATTTAATTTAAATGTATGTAAATAACTATGAAAGTGAATTAAACTCCATGAAAATAAAATAGTAAGAAAACGGAGAAATTGTTTCTAAATTTAAATAAAACCACGTGATGTATGACAAAGTAGCGACAGGTTCGTTTTTGTGTTTTTAAAAATACCAAAGTGGCAGATACGCGCCTAATAATAAGCGGTTCAACAGACTTATAAAAACCGGTATTTAACCAACATCAAAAAAGTATGATATTATTCGCAGTACTCGCACAGAGCTAATGCGTTACCACGTTAAAAAAAAATGTCATTTAGGAAATTCTTTAGTTGTTGTTCCATGTGAATTTTGAAAGTTGAATAGTTTCATGCTTATTTTAACATAGATGAACAACAGTTAAATACATTACTTTAACGCGTCATGATAAGTTGAGCCGTGGGGCCAATGAACCAATAAAACGCTGGAAGTCTCGTCATTTCCACGAAGCACAAACAATCAAGTGCCAACCTCATCGCTGGAGCCAGGGGGTCAATTGAATACCTATTGCTATTACAGCTATAAATCTATTCGAACCGTTATTTATTTCACTGTAAAAAGCATTTGTAAGAAAATCACTTAAGGACATGTTTATAAGATGTACAAAGATTTAAAAGATATGCCATGTTCGTATTAACATGATAATCAATTTAATTATTGTTCAATGAGTAAGAATATAGTTATACGAACATAAAAACCTTCGTCTAACTAACAATCACACATCTAGACTTACAATAACATATTTTTTTCATATTAGAAAAATAAACAAAAATGTTATTATCCTACTAATATTATAAACGTGATGTTTGTATGTATGGATGTTGAAACTACTGAACCGATTGCGATGAAACTTGGCATGTAGATAGCTGGAGACCTGTATTAACATATAGGCTACTGTTTATCCCGATATTCTCACGGAGTCGGGGCTTACGCGGGTGAAACCGCAGGGCGCTGCTAGTACCTAAATAAACATTTTAAGTTCCTCTTGTAGATTATTTTGAACATATACGATCTTAAATCGGCTAAACATAAATAAATCAATATTATTATCGGATATGTTTTTTATATGGCTAAACATACGCCATTATAAAGTAACAAGGCATCACTGCTTTAAAATAATACGTTTTCAAATCAAATCAATCGCAAAAGTTCAAAAGAGGCGAGTTAATTGTCCTTCACCCGACACGTTCTCAAATTCCGCGTTACTATTGAGAATTTCTGAACGAACGGTTCTTGCTGACTTGACAAGTGATATTTCCCGCCTTAGTTTGCTTCAATGCTTGCAACGAGTACAATTTGTGATGCAAAAAGCTAAACTGTGAAGTTAACTTGGACGGTAATTGTCTATGGCTAGACTTGTAACTGTAAGTGACATGTAATAACCACTAACCAGTCCGTTATTGATGTGTATGAGTTACATAGCACAACATTTACCGTGAAATGGAATAAGTAAGATATTACATACAACTTACAATATAAATGATAGTTGGCAAATTGTAGGTGTTTAAAACCCTGCCCACCCATTTGGGGAACCAGGCGTGAGTATGTACCAGTATGTACGTTAAAATATAAATCTAAAAAATTTGGCTGTTTTTTTGTTTTCAAGTGCACGGGGTGTGCCCACGACTTCGTTCGCGTTGGTGTCGGAAAACAGCTTATACAATTTTCCAATTTTCTGTACAATTTTCTTAGTTTTTCGTTCCGTAAGAACCTTCTACAAAGTATTAGAAAACATCAAAAAAGATGATTAAAATCGGTTAAGTCGTTCTCAAGTTATGGCGCGTGACCTAGGGAAATGGGATTCATTTTTTAAATATAATATATTTAAGCAACCATCAAAATATTTTATATTTTTACATTTTTGAGCGTCTTGTAGCACCTCTATGGTGCAAGGTTTTCCACTAGCACTCCGTACCAAAATTCTTACAAAAACCTGTGGCTAAAAACGCAACTAAATACTTACGTAGTGTTAAGTTCGTGCCTGTGAGTTATACTGGCAGGGTAGAAACGCTAGAGTAAGGTTAAAAATATAAAAGTCAATAGTCTATGCTCAGTATTCCTTGGTATGGCTCTATGGCACACACAAATTTCATGATTTTTTGGACCCCCTCAGTCCGGGTCACAGATGGTGACACAATTGTCACACAGATTTGTGGGATCCCCCCACCCCCGTTCCCAGGTGTGAAGTCACAAATTTTGCAATTTAACACCCAGAACTGAATAAAATTTATTTTGGTTCCATTTTTTTTTTAATTATAACATCTAAATAAACATATTAGAAAATTAACAACAATTTGACATGTGACGTCAAGAAACTTATGACCCCGCCCTTGTCACATAATGTCACACTACAGGGACCCCCTCCCTCCCCATTAACGTGTGACGTAATTTATGGATAGCCCCTTACACATACAAATTTAATCTAAGCTCTTAATAAGAAACGACCGCACTTTTATGTTAACATACTCAAGTAATACAAGTTAATTTAAAATAGAAACTTAATCAAAGAAAATTAAGTAGTTATGTATTGTAAGTTATATATTGTACCTAATGTAAACTTAAGCGGACTTATGGTCCGCACAAAATAGGTCGGCAGTCTAGATCCGGACCACAGTTCGCCATTTCATGACCCCTGCTCTGTGGCAACTGGGTTTCTTCAGGTTAGGAGTACGTATGTTTCCAACTTAAGTAACCAGACTGCACGGCGCAGTTGGGTTTATTGGGCCACACCACCTCTAATGTTTATAAATGAACCCTACGTAGGACAATACTATTTTTGAAGTGAAAACTTCTTTGCGGCGGCGTTGTGCACTTTTTGGGATGGGTAAAAAATGTTAAACTTGCGTCAAGACACGTGACCTGATCGAAAATTCGTAAGACGGAGCCGAGTTTCTTATAATTAAAAAAATATAACATTCGAAATTCAAACATTTATGAGCGGCTAGGAGCGCAGAACTCCCAGTGTACCCTGTGTATACGTTTAGATATGTTATTACCTACTTTTTATTTTTAACCTAATTATATATATACAGTTGTGTGTGTGTGTATTGCAAATACATTATGAAGTTATGTTTTCACTTCTGACGTGCAGTCCCACGACTGACAGTTTTTTTGCATTTTACACAGGGTTCTGTGTAACACACTACAGTACAATCGTAGGTTTGTTTAATAGATATTTCCATAATGCGGAAGTTATCCTATAAAGAAAGTTGTTATTACTTTTTTATCCATTTGAAAAGTAAGTACAATAAGTTCAATCTGTCAAAATGAAATCTATGTCGCCATGCAGACGAAGTTACAGATAAGATAAATCACTTGTGAAATCAACAATGTCGTGATCAGATAGAATCGATTAATCGATTGTAAGAAAGCAATCCACATTACACGGCCGATGTTTTGTATCGGAACTTTCGTACGTCAACGTTGGGCCCGCATTCCGTTTAAAACAACAGGTTTTGTCGAGAAAACCGGACGTTTCAAAGAAACCACTGTTGGTATCGCAATTTCTTAACTTGCAAAAGTAACCTTTCTTTTAAGTCGAAGTTCTTGCCACACCTCTAGAATTGCAAGATCAGTTTAGTAGCTATCAATCTAAACTTGTACTTGAATGGATTGGCTGTCAGCTGTGTACTCAGCTGAGATAGACAGCATAAAATGGACCGGTCGAATAGAGATTTACCTCAGAGATTCAAGAAATATCAACAATATAGCTCTGTTATAGTTAGACGTGGTGATCGTGGATGTAGGTAAAGATGTCGTCGAAAATAGATTATCTGCCAGATTAAGCAAAGTTAGCCGCAGGAACTCCGATCTAGAAGTGACTTAGGAGAATGACGGAAAATTAAAAGGATTCATTTAAGGGAACTGAGAATGTGATCAATAGGTTACTAACCTTATTTTAAAGAGTAAGATAAAGTGGACGAAAAAAAAAGGTTGGTCTATAATTCATAAAAAATGACATCCACTTTGGAATGGTTGTCAAAATGTTCTAAATTAAAAATAATTAGATACTTATACCTACAGGTGCCTTTAAAATACGTTTAGTTCTCAGATTCATTTTTAATAGTCAAAAATATAAACTCTATTCCACTTGTAATTTGGGAAACACGATGTATTAAAATTGCTCAAGAAATATTAAATGTAAAACTCAATGTAACTCTTACATAATATAAACAAGGTTACTCTTAATTAATACATAAAAATCTTTTTTTTGTTTAATGTTGTTTTAGCCGTTTTTCACGGTTTCGTAAACGCTTTATTTTAGTTAATAAAGGCTTCAGTTGATATCCTAACTATAGTAATACAAATACGAAAGTGGGTTTGTTTGTTTCGGAAAACTTCATGTCATAATTACTGAACCGATCATCATGAAATTTTGCATACACGTTGCCAGGAACACAGAAAAGGACATTGAGTACCTTCCATCCAAAAAAACGACTACTGTTCCCGAGGGATAGACAAAATAACTTTTATCCAATAATAGTCGAATTAATTAAATCAAATCAAATCAAAATCATTTATTTCAATTAAACCGATAATTATAGGTATTTTTGAATTGTCAGGAGTAGGAGTCAGTCACACTAAGTCAGTCGTGAAGACCTCTAGGAGAAGAACAGGCAAGAAACTCCAAGGAGAATCTTTTTCAAAATGTTTTTTACAAATTTTTGGTTAAATTGCTAATTAAGTAAGCCATAGTTTCGATGAATATTAAAACATAATATTTTAATGAATAGTATGTACATATCATTTAAACCTGTTAAAAAAACTATTTTTGGACCTTTAAAAGTATATTTATAAATACATTGTGACATAAAGTGGTGTGTCGACATCCTGTTTTGTCGCGCGTCGGACATTTTGCCTAATGCCTGTTAATGGAGGAGTCATACTAGCATGCTTTGCTTTTATTCTAGAATTAAATGTGGTTGAGTTCTTCACTTTTGAAGTTACTTTTACTTTTTAATATGTATGTGGCCTAGATACATATTAATTTAGAATTACAATTGCGAAACCCGTCCCGTTACTATTAGCGGACTAGGTCGAAGGTTTCCGAAAAGGCTCGTAAACAATGTTGGTTTTTTTATCTGTGAAAGTAACATTGCTAGGATAAAAAATCACTTGTTGATTAAAGTAAAGTGGAAATTGAAAGTATATTGCCTTTACCTTTAAATCAAATTTATGAGATGCCATTGAAACTAAAAGATCGACAAAATAATGGAAGGACATTGAATTTTGAAGCGAAAACTTCTTTAGCGGCGTTGTACACTTTTTGGGACGGGTAAAAAATTTTAAACTCGCGTTAGGACACGTGACCTGATCGAAAATTTGTAAGACGGAGCCGAGATTCTTATATTTAAAAAAATATAACATTCGAAATTCAAACATTTATGAGCGGACAGGAGCGCAGAACTTCCAGTGTACCCTATGTATACATTTAGACATGTTATTACCTATTTTATTTTTAACCTAACTATATATATACATATGTATGTGTGTGTTTTCACTTCCGATGTGCAGTCCTACGACCTACGACTGTTTTTTTTTAATGTGTTAAAACGTTTAAATTTAATTCACAAAATTGAAGGTAAAATTGTACGGCAATTGCAGTAAATGCAACGTAAAAAATTACAATTCAATTAGAATTCTTCTCCTAACTATAAAAAGTATCCTTCCCCTATTAAAATAAGCCAATCAGTAATAGAGCCTACACTTCAGTCGCCCTGATTTTTTTTCTCCTTCAAAGGCTCCTGATCACTTCGATCAGGCACTTGCGACTTGACCGTCTCGGTGTAGCTATACATACATAGATAGAAACAGAGTGGAAAGGGAGCGAACTTCGCTAGGGAACACTTCAGTTTCTGCAGTATCCGCATTTTACACATAAAGATAGTGTTTTTATAAAGATAATATGTATATATTCTTTGTGGAAGTCTTAAGGAGAGAACTATATTAAATAGCAGACGTCCGAGGACTGAGATGAAATTGATGATACATTTATTTTAATACTTATCAATAGTTTTTATAATAGAGCATCTCACACAAAAAAAATTGTGTGGTGTCTTGGACACCAGATAGGAACGAAGTTCCTTATTATAAAAATATTAATTTCAAGTTCTATTCGAGGTATAAAGAAAATAATTATTCGGGTATACATTTTTTATTATGATTTTTTTATCGATAAAAATAAAAAAAACTACTTTACAAAATTATCTTAACACCTTCATTTTATTAACAATGATTTATAAAAATATATAATAATAACAGTCATCACGTAGACTATACATTAGACGCTGTATAGCCATCATACATAGACTATAAATAAAAATCTTATACTTTTTTTAACGTTACGGACCTTTTTATGCCAGCTAGGTTACCCCTCCGCAACGCCCCGAAGTTCCTTATGGGGCGCGCCCCAAAACGTTCCAAAAACACAGCAGAATTCATAATTTATTATGTACGTTTTCTATTCGGCTAGTAAGTTTTCTAATAATGAGCAGAATTTAAGTTCTTAATTATGATATGTACAGAATGACCTCATAATTCTCGGTGTTAAATTCTTACATGTTTGCGCAAGTCTTCAAAATTTAATGAATTTGTTTTTATTTTGTGTTGTATGACAAAATAAAGTGCGTTTATAATAAAGTTGATTGTTTACGACTTCCTTGTGTTCAGTTATGTCGCACTCATCTTTTGCAACAAATTATTATAAAATGTCACGTGTCATCACTGTAAAACATTCTGTAATAGCAGCTAACTGAATATTTGTACTTTTAAGTGAATGACAAATCAGTGAATGTTTTTAGCAAACAATGTAGTCTCTGTGGACAAAATAATAAAATAAATAACTATAAATTTACAATTTAAAATACCCCCGACTCGAAAATCCATTCAACGATTATAAAAGAGCTGATGATCTTCGAACGGCTGAACAGATTTTCTTGAATTATATCTAAGAACAGTCCCGATTAATTTACCTTCCAAACAAAAAAAACAAAATCAAAATCGGTTCATCCGTTCAGGAGCTACGATGCCACAGACAGATAGACACACACACAGACATGTCAAACTTATAACACCCCGTCGTTTTTGCATCGGGGGTAAAAACAGTATTCTTTTAGAGGGCTTTTTTTAGTTCTACTGTATATACATAACACAACACCTACACCAATGCAAATAGACATATTCAGGCATATAAATAGTTGCACTTCGCGGGAAGCGGCGACCTCTGGTGTTGCTATTAAATGCACTAACTTGGCGCTACGTACCTAAGTCTCTGCCAGAGAACCGCCTATAATCTTACTAATATTATTAAGGTGAAAGTTTGTGAGGATGGATGGATGGATGGACGGATGGATGGATGGATGGATGGATGGATGGCTGGATGGATGGATGGATGGATGGACGGATGGATGGATGGATGGACGGATGGATGGATGTTTGTTACGCTATCACGCAAATACGGCTGAACGGATCTGGATGAAATTCGGCACAGAGATAGATTATAGTCTAGAATAGCACATAGGCATTTTTATCCCAGAAAAATGTATAGTTGGAGTAGGATACCATACTTTATTAAAATTTAAATGCGAACGAAGTCACGGGCAACCGCTAGTCTTAATGTAAGCTGGTATTTTATTCGAAATTACTATTGTCATATATTCTAATCAAAGTCATACATCCGTGACAACCTAATGCGAAACAAACTTGAATCGTAGTTCGGAATGTTTACTCTAGCGTAGCACTAGAGCGCATGTCCACCAGCCAATCGGGCGTCCGTTATACCGAATGAGATTCTTCGTAACGGGACCGTGCGCTTGCGATCCGATGTGGTGATACCGGCGCGACGCAGGCGGCTGACCCAACGGGTTTGTCTCACAAGGTCGAGACCGACATTCGTTTCAATAACATTAGTGCACCACTTATGTGGACATGGGTGGTATTTTATCTAAAAATGATTTAACATGAGAGTATTCCAAATTCGAATGCAGATTCAAATTTGGAATACTCTCTTGTCAATTTTTTTTTTATTGAACGTCAAAAAGGTGCGTTCTGAACATAGAATAAATACTTGGATGACATTACAAATTGTGACGTCACACTTTGCTAAAAATTGTGAGTGGTAATCAAATTGATTAAACATATACGGTTTTTACTGACACGTGAATTTCAGCGATTTCCGACTCTGCCCCAAGGCCTGACAGCAAGGGGGACATGCCCCATTGCTGTCAGGAGCCACACTGGTATAAGTCTTATACAACACTTCTCTAGTGGTGGTCAAGTGGTTAGGGATCCTGACTGCTGAGCCAGAGGTCGTGGGTTCGATTCCTACCCAGGACAAATAATTGTGCGATGAGCACGATCATTTGTTCTGTGTCTGGGTGTAATTAATCTTTAATCTATAAATATAAAAATTAATCCCGATTTCGTTAATTCTTTTTGAAGTGAAAACTTCTTTAGCGGCGTTGCGCACTTTTTGGGATGGCTAAAAAATGTTAAACTCGCGTCAGGACACTTGACCTGATTGAAAATTCGTAAGACGGAGCCGAGTTTCTTATATTTAAAAATATAACATTCGAAATTCAAACATTTATGAGCGGCCAGGAGCGCAGAACTTCCAGTGTACCCTATGTATACATTTAGATATGTTATTACCTACTTTTTATTTTTAACCTAATTATATTTATATATATATATATATATATATATATATATATATATATATATACATCTTGAAGGACATGTTGCGTCCTACATGGCGTTATTTACCGATGATGCTGCGTCCCACTGACTTTGTGCGTCCGAAATACGGACGCAAGATTGACCGACCCTCATTTTTAGCCCAAGCGTCCCTTATGAGCATTAGAATGCAAGGGCGAAAAATTGGCATGGACGTAATTCCATCACTACAATGCCTTTTAGCGTATAATATAGTTCCGCCATCGTTCGACTGAAATTTGGAGGGTGCTAGTGTTCAGCGTATAATTTACCACGTATATTTTGAGTTTAGTTCACCGATCTTATCGTGTCCATTGAATATCGTACTTAATTTGTAAAGTTTTTATCATGTTTTCGTGACAACAATCTTGCGTCTCTTAAATATCCTTAAACGGGCACTAGGTACGGTGTCTGAGGGGCCTATTCGGGGTTCACGAGGGACGCGTGGCGCGGGGCGCGGGGCGGCGGGGTTCAGCGCGCTCGCGTGCCGAAGTTTGTAAACAAAAAGACATGTGCCGGCCGTGATGTAAGATTGTCACCAAAGTGAATTATTTACAAGTGCGTTAAAAGTGGTTATTTATTTGGTATATTATTATAGTTAGTGATAATAATATTATATGAATCACAATGAAAAGAAGTGCAAGGATTCTTAAGTTGGCAAACCGTAAGTACTTACTTTTTACTACTTAAATGAAAATTATAACACGATTTATCTTATTATAATACCTATTTGTGAGTGTGTAGTGT
Source organism: Euplagia quadripunctaria (assembly GCA_963859945.1). NCBI lineage: Eukaryota > Metazoa > Arthropoda > Insecta > Lepidoptera > Erebidae > Euplagia > Euplagia quadripunctaria. The sequence continues at coordinate 2,458,285 of OY982561.1, read as the reverse complement.
TTGTGAGTATGGATGGATGGATGCTTGTTACTTTTTCACGCAAAAACGGCTGAACGGATTTGGATGAAATTTGGTATGGAGTTACATTACATCAGACAACGTCATTACAGTTAGGTATATAAAATCTTTTTAACCCCTGACGCAAAAAGAGAGGTGTTATAAGTTTGACGTGTTTGTGTGTGTATGCGTGAGTGCGTGCGTGCGTGCGTACCTGTGTGTCTTACTTTTTATAGGTTTTCTTGTTTTTGTTTGCTTTTGGGTCGAGGGTATTTAAAAATTTTATTGTTTTATAATAATGCAAATATATCTGTTTTGTTTTCAGAGAGACAGGAAGAAAAAGAAAACCAACCAGAAACCTTACATGAGGTACGTATGTTTAAAGTTAGATAAAACACGACTTACGTACACACATTTTTTTATACATACTTACCTGTCCAACTCCGGACTTACCTGTTCACACCAGCCTGTACCTCTGAGCTTACCTGTTTATACATACTTACCTGTCCAACTCCGAACTTACCTGTTCACACCAGCCTGTGCCTCTGAGCTTACCTGTTTATACATACTCACCTGTCCAACTCCGAACTTACCTGTTCACACCAGCCTGTGCCTCTGAGCTTACCTGTTTATACATACTTACCTGTCCAACTCCGAACTTACCTGTTCACACCAGCCTGTGCCTCTGAGCTTACCTGTTTATACATACTTACCTGTCCAACTCCGGACTTACCTGTTCACACCAGCCTGTGCCTCTGAGCTTACCTGTTTATACATACTTACCTGTCCAACTCCGGACTTACCTGTTCACACCAGCCTGTGCCTCTGAGCTTACCTGTTTATACATACTTACCTGTCCAACTCCGGACTTACCTGTTCACACCAGCCTGTGCCTCTGAGCTTACCTGTTTATACATACTCACCTGTCCAACTCCGAACTTACCTGTTCACACCAGCCTGTGCCTCTGAGCTTACCTGTTTATACATACTTACCTGTCCAACTCCGGACTTACCTGTCCACACCAGCCTGTGCCTCTGAGCTTACCTGTTTATACATACAAACTTACCTGTCACTCGTCAAAAATGATTATATTGCTTTTTAAAATTTTGTAGACCACCAAAGTGAATATACTTATAAACATACTTACCAATCCGTCTCTGATTTACCTATGTAGACGTACTTACCTATCCAATTCTGAATTTACCTGTTCACATCAGCCTGTGTTGGTTCGAGTTTTTCCCAGCTGAATACCTAATAGCTACTGCTGTCTATTCATTAACTTTACATTAGTCGCTCTTAAAAAAAGAAAAAATAATAATAATAACTCCACACATCTCACACACGGCCGTCTGATCCCAAACTAGGCAGAGCCTGTACTATGGTAACCAGACTGCTGATAAACATACTTATATATTTCTAAATACATACATATTATAGATAAATTACACCCAGACACAGAACAAATTATCGTGCTCATCACACAATTATTTGTCCTGGGTGGGAATCGAACCCACGACCTCTGGCTTAGCAGTCGGGGTCACTAACCACTAGACCAACAGGCCAGTCAAAGTACCTATGATGTCTCGTTCATCTTCAATTTCTTCTTTTAGTGTTGTTAATCATGTATTTTATTGTATGTATCTCTGTTTACAGGAATTATCTGATTCAAAATCTGGCTCAATATCTGATTTTCTGCGACATTTTCTAATTACACTCCACCGAGACACGAAGTAAGTTTAACTAAAATACTCATTAATGCATTAATAATAATATGCTAACGGCTGTTATCCCAAAAGCGGTAGCACTCTAAGCCGAAGCAGTCCTTAAGCCATGTCAGAAACCTTCTAGGTGGCTTAAAAATATCTGCGAGCGCCAATTCAGGATTGAGATCGGGGATAGGTAATTTTGATGTTCAGCAAGGGATAGACAACACTTATATCACTAATCAAGTTGTTACCTTCATATTAACGAAGCAACAATAGTAAAGTGCAACAAAATATAATAAGCTTTTTTTTTTGTTGCAGACCAGTTCTGATGATTCTTTTCGCAATGAATTTGGAACTTCGAATAATTTAACGCCATTAGAATGTGTTTCGAACTTCGATTCATCGGTCAAGGAGCCTATTAATCTTAATTATAGCGAAATTAGTCACATAAGCGGTTCTCCATATAGTGTATTTGTAGAAAGGAAACTTCTTCAACCTTATAAAGCAGATGAATTCGTACCAAATCAAGGAATACTTCTCGATGTTAATAATTCCTTGTCTAATGTATCTTTCAAGCCACCCAATAACGTAAGTTTAAGTGAAGTTAGTTGTAAAAGCAGTTCTCCTTGCAATGTAATTGTAAGTAGGGAATTTCCACAGGCTTACAATGAATCAGAACCAAATGAAGAGATTATTTACGATATTAATAGTGAATCTCAAATAGAAGATAATTCTAATGATAGTACAACAATTATCCAAAGGCAAAAACCCAAAAGTTCAAAGGTTCGAGATAAAGATTATTGCTTTTACTGTGAGTCATTTGTTTTAAATTTTGCTCGTCATTTACTCCGACACCATATTTATGAAACTGAAGTCCAAAAAATTGTGTCAAAACCTAAAAAAAGTCTTGATAGAAAACAATTAATTGCAGCTCTACGTAAAAAAGGAAACTACCTTGTAAATTCAAAAGAGGTCACTAAACCGATGCGAAAATTCAAATTTACTGATTATTTGCCGTGTACAGAGTGTCTGGGATTCTATTCTAAAAAACTATTGTGGAAACATAAAAAGAAATGTAGTGGTAAATCAGGAAGTAAAAACATTCAATCTGAGGCTCAAAATCTACTGATACGTCATCTTAAAATCGACGAAAAACTTAAGGAAACTGTATTTCCCCGAATGCGGGCAGACAAAATATCACTTATTGCAAAAAAAGATAACCTTATATGTGCTTTTGGATCTCAATATTTAAAAACTCACCGAGAAAAACATTTCGTTAACGTAGTGTCTAGAAAAATGAGAGAGCTTGCAAAATTATTACTAGAATTAAAAAAGATTGATCCATCCATTAATGACTTCTTTTCTGCCTTAAGACCAATTCATTATGATATCATTGTACAAGCAACCAAAATACTGGGAAATTATGACATAGAAAAAGATAGGTATGAGACACCTACGTTCGCAATGAATCTGTCCACCACCTTGAAACAATGCTGCAATATTGCAATAATGTGTGCATTAAAAAAGCAAGGGCCTTACACGGAAGTAGATACTGGCAAAATAGAATCCGACTTAATAACTTTGATTCAACTTATTGAATCAAATTGGAAATATGATGTGTCTACACAAGCTGCAACAGATTTAAACAAGAAAAAGTGGAATAAGATAACTATTGTGCCTTTAGCAAATGATTTAAAAATTCTTAAAGAATACCTAAATAAAAAATCCTTGGATGCTGCTATAAAAATTAAAGAAGGCTTACAAACTACTGAAACATATACACAACTTTTAGAGACTGTGTATTGTAGGGTATTATTATTAAATAGGCGCAGGCCTGGAGAACTTCAAAGAATTACAGTACACGATTATTTAGAAAGCGACAATAATGATAATAATAAGTATGAAGAGTTTGATCGTGCGCTTACTGCCTCAGAAAGGATTCTGGTAAAGAAATTTAAACGTGTTGTCATTAGAGGTAAAGGCGGCCGCGGAGTACTAGTTCTGTTTAATAAAGAAGTTCAAGATGATATTAAATTATTATTATTATCGATTAGGCATATTTTTTTTGCTTCGACACCAAATCAATTTTTATTTGGTAATCCCGGTTATAACAATACAATTTATGGCTACAAAGTTTTGGAAAAGCATGCCAAATTATCAGGGGCGAAACAGCCTAAAGCAATATCCTCTACAAGGCTAAGAAAACATTTAGCCACCTTATCACAAATTTTTAGCATGTCTGAAAATGATATGGAGCAGCTGGCTACATTCATGGGCCATACTAATGAAGTACATAAAAAGTCTTACAGGTTGCCAGATGACGTATACCAAACTGCTAAGATATCAAAGCTTCTCATTCTTATGGAAGATGGAAAAGCAGACGCTTACAAAGGAAAATCTCTCGAAGAGATTGATTTAGATTTGAATGAGGAGCTAATTGAAGAGCCCGTGGACAACAACGAAATTATAGACTATGATCCTGAACCTGAACCTACTTTAGACGCTAATTCTGATTACGTACAAACATATTGTAATTTAAATGACTTATCTCAGGCTGGACCATCTGGTATGCAAAATGATTCTCAACAACTTATTAATGAACCCGTGTCTCAATTAGGTAACGAAAACAAAATACGAAAAGGAAAAAAAAGGACGTTGGTACCTTGGACAAAGGAACAAAAGGACGTAGTTACAAAATACTTTAAATTTCACATAAAAAATCACCAACCGCCTAAAAGAAACGAATGTGAGAAACTAAAAGAACAACATGTAGATTTACTTAAGAATAAAGACTGGCTAAAAATAAAGGTATTCGTCCAAAATATTTACTCTAAGGCTAAGAAATGAGAGAAGAAAATGTATGTTTTAAAATAGTATGTTTTGTTTCAAATATTTTTACTTTGTTAATGCATACCAATGATTAAGACACTTATAATTATGTTTGAATTAATGATTAATACCCGGTTTCTGAGGTCCGTATCAGCTGTTTATTTATTCCATAACTTTATCTGATGTTTAGCTGTCATTAAACTTTGTTTAAAAACGATTTTACTGAGATAACTGCAATTACATAAGTAAATGCCTTTAAAAGCATTTTTAAACAAAGGACTTAATAAAGAATTAAAAAGGTTGTCTGTTTATCGAATTAATAATGAATGAAGAGATATCTAACAGCACCTCAGAAACCGGGCATGAGACTTTTAGTTGTAGCCACTGATTTATTTTAATTATAATATAAAAATACATGTTCCATTGTAATGAAGACTGATTGATGTTCATAATTAAGTTTATTTTGTTATTAGGCAAAGGCAGAGCCCATTTATGTTTAATTATTTAGTATAACTAAAATTGTTAAAATATTTTGATTTTTATGTTTAGATACCCAGTTTTTTTCACAAAATTTTAAATGGAAAGAGAAGCTGCAGATGGAGTTTACATTTCTTTTAAGTAGATATCTAAAACAAGAATAACAACATTGGGTTGATAAAAACCCTACTGATTTCTTTTAATTATAATATAAAAAAAAATCATGTTCCATTGTGATGAAGACTGATTGATGTTCATAATTCAGTTTATTTCGTTACTAGGCAAGGCAGAGCAAATTTATGTTTATTATTATGTCAATGTTAAATTGCATTGATTTGTTGATTGAAAAGTTTTTATGTTTAGATACACATTTTTTGTAAAATTTAAAACAAAACATTAAATGTTTTATATTACGATATGCCTTTTATTCCGTATATTCACCTGCATAAATATGACTTACCTGTTCACACCAGCCTGTGCCTCTGAGCTTACCTGTTTATACATACTTACCTGTCCAACTCCGGACTTACCTGTTCACACCAGCCTGTGCCTCTGAGCTTACCTGTTTATACATACTTACCTGTCCAACTCCGAACTTACCTGTTCACACCAGCCTGTGCCTCTGAGCTTACCTGTTTATACATACTTACCTGTCCAACTCCGGACTTACCTGTCCACACCAGCCTGTGCCTCTGAGCTTACCTGTTTATACATACTTACCTGTCCAACTCCGGACTTACCTGTTCACACCAGCCTGTGCCTCTGAGCTTACCAGTTTATACATACTTACCTGTCCAACTCCGGACTTACCTGTTCACACCAGCCTGTGCCTCTGAGCTTACCTGTTTATACATACTCACCTGTCCAACTCCGAACTTACCTGTTCACACCAGCCTGTGCCTCTGAGCTTACCTGTTTATACATACTTACCTGTCCAACTCCGGACTTACCTGTCCACACCAGCCTGTGCCTCTGAGCTTACCTGTTTATACATACAAACTTACCTGTCACTCGTCAAAAATGATTATATTGCTTTTTAAAATTTTGCAGACCACCAAAGTGAAAATACCTACGCTATACATAGGTATTGTCACTTTTGTATGCTAACTATTAATTATTTATTATCTGTGCCTGGAGTCATTATAGGCCCTTATATAGGTGGAAGCCTCTTGGCTAATAAGCTGGATACAATAATTCAAAAACAGTATTCGGAACCAATCTGAATTCACTAGTAGATGGATGTCATTTAGTTATTATAATAATTGTGATATATGCAGAGCATTATACGGAATTGATTTAAACATACAGTTGGATGGAGGCGGGAATGTGCATGCAGTGTTTTGAACGTATACGGAGATATTCAGTGTGCAAGAAAGATTTAAGAGTGAACGGACGCACTAATTCAGTTATTCGGAACCAATCTGAATTCAATAGTAGATGGATGTAATTTAGTTATTATAATCATTGTGATATATGCAGAGCATTATACGGAATTGATTTAAACATACATTCGGATGGAGGCGGGAATGTGCATGCAGTGTTTAGTAGGTATACACAGGTATTCAGTGTGCAAGAAAGATTTAAGAGTGAACGGACGCACAAATTCAGCTAGAAATATTTAATTTGAATATCACCATTTAACGTTTAAATGAAATTTGACGTCGACTACTGATATGATACTGATTAAAACATCTTACATACGCATTGAAAACATTAAAAATCTCACTACATTCAGTGGACGCCGCAGGGTGGTAGTTTGTAAAGACGCAAGAAGTCCTTCGCGATTTATATATATATGTGTGTGTGTGTGTGTGTGTGTGTGTGTGTGTATATGCAAATACATTGTGAAGTTATGTTTTCACTTCTGACGTGCAGTCCCACGACTGACTGTTTTTTTTTTGTGTTTGTTATTGTCAGGAGAAGGTTCTTACGAATAAAAAAATTAGAAAGTTGCTCGAAAAATTAGAAAATTTGAAAAAACTTAACGACCATATTAACTTTTCTAATGTACCTAACCTTAGCGCTTTTAATTAACATAACTGTCAGTAGTTTGACAGTTGGTGCGATTGACAGAATGCGCACTGCAAATTATACCAATTCGAATTCAATATTAAGACAGGACAACGTCTGTCGGGTCAGCTAGTCTTTAATAAATATGGATGTATTTAGGAATAGGTATGTATTATTACCATTCTGGTTACCTTAGTACAGACTCTATCTAGCTTGGGGATTAGACGGCTGTGTGAGGTGTCTCAAGTCAAAAATAAAACTTAATTTCATAAGGACCTCTATAGTGAGTCATGGTTGCGTTTGTATTGCGTTCTCAACGATAAATATCTATCCTTTGAAATATCAGGTGTTTAAAATACTCTAGAACGTATTAAATAACGCTAAAAATCTCTGCGTAATTCTGAATTGATATTTTACTAGAACTAGTATTTCGCCAAGCATATTAAAGTATTAGATGCGGTCTGATTATAATAAAGTATTTTATAAAGCATGATATTAGGTTCTAACCAAGTCTAGTTGGGTATTAACAACATTGTATGCTCATATTGGTAATGCTCATAATGATAAATTATTTAAATATTTAATTAAAAATCGATCAAGGTCTAAACGGTTACCTACGTCTCTTGATACAATATTTTTCTTTTGAGAACTTTTTCATAACGACTTAGAACCATATGTACAATAACATTTGAATAAAAACATAACATGTTTTTTTTTGTTGAGTTTAAAATGAGATTTAACGTTTTTATGTATAACAAATCATTGCTTCATTTTACTTCGCCATCTTTATTTTTCAGACTTATGTACTTAAGTAGATGTTGCCACATTACAAAATTTGTAACATTAGTGTAATTTTTTTTATTTTGTAATCTTTAAATATGATTTAATTTTTCCCTATATTTGAATTAGATGGGGCACGGCCAATTACGTCTTATTGTCGTGGCTTTTCTCCTCTGAGGAAAGGATATAGTTTTTCAATTCTTGGTGGTACATTAATATTATTTCCAACTAGCTTTTGGCTTACTTAGCGTAGAATTTCTCAATTAAATTAGGTATCTCACGAGATCAGTTCTTCTTTCGTCGTGAATGTCCTTTTCTATAGCTCTGATAACGTATACTTATGATAATTTCGAGTTGGACTCGGACAAAAATATGTTCGGTTACTTCGGACGCAAAAGTGTTAATTCGGACGAATTAACACTTTTAATTTTAATATTTTTTCAGTGATGATTCGGACAGCATCAAAATATTGAAGCTATTTTGTACAGTAGTCGGTTAAAGGTTACTATTGAAAAAATAAAAATAAAATGTTGACTGTTCAAAACACCTCTTGTCAAGGTGTCCGAGTCGTCAGTAAATAAAAAAAAATATCAATTCGGAGAAGTATCCGAATGTGTCAGAGTCGTTACCAATTCATAATTTCATCACGATCGGTTAAGTAGTTAAAGCGTAAATGCGCAACAAACAAACAAACTAACATTCGAATTTATAATTTTGGTTAGGAGTTAGGATTAGGATGAGTGCAAATACTTTCTATATGTACGACTAGCTGTGCCCGCTTCGGCTTCGCTCGTATATATTTTGCGTGGAACACTAATTATTTTCCCAAAATAAAAGTAAACCTAAGTACTCCTTATAACAGCAGCTACCTGCAAGTGAAAGTCACGTGAAAATCGGCCAAGTCGTTACGGAGATAAGCCGAAACAAACAGACATACAAAAAAATAATGAAATTGACCTTTTGGTATAAGAACAGTGTATAGACAACCATATATTATATTACCTCCACACATTTAGTAAAGAGCTGATATTTTGTCATTACAGACAGACTTTATTTCTTTATGTATTCGTATAACGCTCTTGAAGTATTTATGAATCCGAAAACGAACTTTTTTTTTAAATACTATGAACAGAATGGTCCACAAAACATATTGACCGGAATAATTGTGGTTTTGTAATAATATGTAGTTGCACTGAATATTAGTTGGTTAAAGGCCTTGTTCTAAGAGTTAATTATGAACATAATTCGTTTGTAGATCACCTTGAATTTTACGCTCCATATTCTGTTTCGGACCGTTAAATAAATTGTCGCTTCGATTCTTCTTTAAAATTATTCTTCTTGAGTTAATTGAAATATGGACAAATAAACTGCGTTTATCTATGTATAAGAAGTTCTCCATTCTAAATTGTAAAAAAAAACAGCGTCTAACATTAAATGCATACGTTTTCTTAACATGTTTATAGCAACAGAAACATGTCTTGTAAAGTTAAAATAGACGTAAATCGTCAATGAATAGTGTCCCAAGGCAATACTTATGCTTGATTATAGCTAAATGTATTACATGTTGAACAAGATGGCAGAATAAGACGCGAACTTTGCCCAAGTATCGTTTATCACGTTTAGCGAAACTATTACACTTAAGCTAGGGCTCAGTGTCTTGTAACAGAGTTGCTATTGTAAAATAAATTTGGTAAATTATAGTGTGACCTTCAAAATTAATCATTGATCATCACCATCATCAATATTATCTCAGTCAGTCATCTGCTAAATGTAAATCAAAAATATTTACCTTTACAAAAATCAAAAAAATACTTGCCTAGATTAAATATACATGAGTGAATATGTACCTATATTTTTTTTCACTCAGGCTGTCAAATTTAAATTTATATTTTGATCTTCGAAACGTCTGTAGCGAATTACGAACACCTATTTCAGCAAATATTCACTAGATGGCAGTTTCCAACAAAACATCCGCCCCGATATCCTCGAACTTCGTCACGTACAGCCTACTTATTTACTTTCTGTACCAATCTAATTAGAAACCTTCACCTCTTAAATACCATAATGTTAAATATAAGTGTCATGTCCACCTGGTACAGAGCTTCGATATCTTGCGCAACAGTTACGGCACTTCGCAAATTGAATTTGACGGTCACTACTCGTTAACTATGTTGTCAGCTGTTATTAAGTGTCATAGAAAATAATAGACATACCATAGCAATGATCAAGTGCAATTGCTATTTCTAATTCTGTGTAGCTATAGAAATTATTTGAGATTTAAATTTAGAATTCGATTTTGAATTCAATTTAGTTAATTTTTTTTTATTTATGTTGGTCAAGGTGATTATACTAAGATACGTTCTTGAAGAACTTCAGCTATGTATTTGTCTATGTCCAAATGTTGTAATGGACAATTTAAAGAAACCAGTCCAATCAAATAGTTGGACAAATAATTGTAAGTATCTACTTTAGTACTTCGACTTTCTGCAACGTAGTATTGCGTTGCTGTCGGTAAGTAGATATACAAAGCTCTTTAGCAGGAGAATAGGATCGTATATATAAATATGACTGGTATTAAAATAATATGTACTTACATTAAGCAATTCGTTTTCCTTTTAAAACTCACTAATTTCGAAACACGTTCACAAAGATCTATTTCTAAGGCTGTTTTGCGACCTCTACTTGTATGTGTTGAATGTTAGTTAATTGCTAATTTATTACCACTACTAATATTATTTTATGTTTTGTTTCAGGTATTGCAAAACCAAAACCAATTACACTGCTACTTTACTTTACATATAGAAACATAAATTAAATTTATGAAGTAATTATGTAAGTAGCAAAAAGTTGTATAATTTATGTTTTTAAAGTACATAATTTGTGTTGTATTTTTAACAAACTAGGCTTAAGAATTTAACAGACTAAAAATTCCTGACAAGTAAGAGTTTCCGTATTAGGTAAAGTTATAGAAAGTAGCCGCAGTTGTTCTGTCTGTTTTCGCCAAATTTTTACAATTATCTATAGCTTACTATAGAGTTATAAAGTATAGTACTTATCTATTTTTTTTTTTTTTTTACATAGACCACTAGTAGTAGGTGCACTAGTAGACATGGGTCACACATATCCTTGTTAACATCTTCTAAGCTAAATGTTTGTGTACGGGATCACGTCGGTAGTTTTCTGGGTGAACCCGCAACCACTCGGAACGCCAAATCGCCCAAGCCATTTAATTAAATTACAATCTAGTTTAAAAAAAACATACTATTTTGTTTCCTTAAAATGTATTCTTAACTTAACTTAAGGTTATCTGTTTACTTAAATCAGACGATAATCTATTTTTTCTTAATATCCTGACACATACATACATATCATTCCGCTCTGTTTTTATTACAAAACGTACCTAATGTGGGCACGTAGAGTATTAAATAGAAAGCAGAATAGAACTAGTAAAATCACTAGCTAACAGAGCAACAGTGAAAGCAAATTACACGTTGGATCTCACATGATTTGATTTAAGTAATAAAGGCATAATAAACTTGAGCTTAGTTGAGAGTGCTTTGACGGGAGTAATTGCTATATTTTATAGATATTGTCTATGGATGGGGTTATGTAATAAGTCTAATTGTAACCCTTAGCTTTATGGTGTTCGTTTGGTAGCAGATAAAAGCGGTATTTGTAGTTTAATTATGATTACGTATTGGGTTTAGGCAACGGTTTCAAAGTAATCGATTGTTTTAGAGTTTCTATTGACGTAATGCGTAAAAAAGCCGTGTGGTAATTTCAATGTGAATATTAAGTAATATTATATTAAATAAAATCTAGTCAAAGAAAGACAGCAAATGTATTTCGTATATTTTATTCGGTAGGTACCTACCTAATGTAATTTTGTCAATCATTATGCGCGGCGTGGCTTAAAAGAATATAGTGTTCGGACGTCAACGATAAAAAAAAAACAAAAAAGGATCTTATTTCTTGAGCACTATACGTGACGTGGAATGAATTTTTTGGTCTACGATTGTGAATAGTTACATATAGCAATTATGGTTGTTAATATGTAGGTATATATAAAGTAACGTTCGAGTGTTGATTTATTCTGATTTCAAAAATGGAACAAATAAAAAATTTGATATCTGGAACTTTCTATAAAAGTTAAAAGTAAAAAAACACGTATACGTCTTAATAAATTGTAAAACTTATTAATCATAAAATAAAATCAAAGAAAGTAAAGCCAAGCGTTATCGGATTCTTATTACACACAGAAACTATGTAATCATATTGTTATATTATGTATTACATAAAACATTTCCTTAATATTATTACGTAACGAACGGATGAAGATCGCTCATTAAGTTAATTTATGTAAACACACAACACATTCATGTTAACATAATTAATTACTTGCACTTTATAGTAAAAGTCGAGATAAGAACTTAGAATGGCTTCTGTTACGTAACATTATTTCAATTTGCTTATTTTCAAAGCTCGTATTTTTGAAGTGAAAACTTCTTTAGCGGCGTTGTGCACTTTTTGGTACGGGTAAAATATGTTAAACTCGCGTCAGGACACGCGACCTGATCGAAAATTCGTAAGACGGAGCCGAGTTTCTTATATTTAAAAAAATATAACATTTGAAATTCAAACATTTATGAGCGGCCGGGAACGCAGAACTTCCAGTGTACCCTATGTATACATTTAGATATGTTATTACCTACTTTTTATTTTTAACCTAATTATATATATACAGATTTGTGTGTGTTTATGTATATGCAAATACATTGTGAAGTTATGTTTTCACTTCTGACTTGCAGTCCTACGACTGACTGTTTTTTTTTTATGCACATTCACGTTAAACATTCGTTACACATAACAACCCACCCAAATAACCCACGCTCACCTGCTGGATTTATACTCAGACCGTTGCGACTCCTGTACATTAGGGTCAATAACTGTGGTCCATCAGTATACTAGTTTGAAAACAAGCCCTTTGGTAGATGTCAAAGAAAAAGTAACCAAACGACATGGCTTTCCAATTCAATTATTTTTTCCAAATTAATATTTTACTTACTTTTGTACGCGGCTTCGCTCGCGTTAATTGAAGGTATGCAACTAACAGATATTTTTTTGTTAGGTCTTTTTGACAACATTTTTACAACATGTATGCAAACAAACAAAAAAACAAACTTACATTTATAATATTTGTTAGGATTATTACCTGTATTACTTTCAATTATACATAATTGCTAATGAAATTTAATGTGTTAATGGCCTTCACATAAAAAAAAATTACTTGATCTAATTTCCGAATTACAACCTTGTCAATTGTTACGACATTCAACTTAATAATATTTGTTTTTATATCCTCATAAAACCAATAGACTTTTAATGATGAAATTATTTGAGCTTGCTGGAAGCTGGAAATATTAAAATATTTAATTATTAAAGTATTTAGTTATTATTACTTGCAGACGTATTAAAGTCACTTTTAAGAATAAATATGTTTATAATACGACAAAAACAAGACTTTATTTTTATTTTGAAACACTACTCCTACATATATTAGAATCCAGTAAGAAAACAAGAGAAAAAGAGGAGTAAATCTAGTAGTTGCTGGAGATTGATCGAACGATATATATAACGATACCCACAAACACACACAAACACACACACACACAAACACACACACACACGCGCGCACACAAACGCATACCCACAAACAGACACACACACACACACACGCACACAAACACATACCCACAAACAGACAGCAGCGACCTACTCATTAATTTTTGAATTTACGAGTACGACTGAACACTGTCTCCCAAAATACAGGCTTCAGCCCAGTTTGAGAGTCAGTATCTGGTACCTTGGAACATACTGGCAATCTTTAAATGATTTATAATTGCTTTCTGTACTATGTGATGTATGACTTTTGGTGTTAAATAAACATTAAAGATCGGAATCGAACTATTATAACTAAAACCACACGGTGCGCCATACTGCACGTAACATTTTTGAAAATTTTCTTGTAGGTACTATTTATAACGCCAAAATTTATGTCATAAATCTAAATAAACATTACCTAGTTCAAGCATGACTACCTATTTCTACATAAAGTTATTTTCTATAAATGAAAGTTCATAAATAACAATACAGAACAATCCTAGAAAGGTATGTTATCTGTAAATCTTTATTTTTTTGAAATCTGCACAAATTATGACAATGTTTGATGGCTAAAATTATTACGTAGGTATGTGACGTCTAAGTTGAATTTATTACCTAATTCTTTAACCGTTTGTAATGTCGTTTAGAAACGAAAAAGTTTAACGTTTTGTCATATTTTTTTATAACTGTAAGTTGATTGCTAGCCGTACGAGTACTGGCGTGAAAATTGAGTGTACCTACTTCAGATAAATAGTATTTAATATTACTTTTCTCTAGTAATTTATTCTCGCGGTACAGTTTGCCTGGGAATTATGAAAAGTGTAAAACTAAGTTATAATTTTTTATTTCATTATCTAAATAGCACTTCGTTTTACAATATTAAAAGAAAAAATCATGATTCGAAATTCAATTTTGCCGCCGCCCGTCTTTTTATTTTTATTTGTGGTAGTCTCCCGCGCGCGGCACAGGGAACCGAACTAGTTTTTATTTTTATTGCGTTGATATTTTTTGTGGACAGCGGTTGTGGTCGGCGAGTAACGGCGAATGATCTATACAATTTGATATTGCTCTCCCTACTGCAGGTTGGTTATTGTTGAACCAAATGTATATAGCTGTATATTACCATGATTTATGAGAAATCAGCACGCCATTCTATAAGCTTTTTGATTTAAAATTCTATTGTCTATGTACGAGGCATAGTGTAGTCAATGTCTCAGTATATGTATAAACCGGCATCCATTGTGTTCTTTTACTACAGTAGTTTTGATTTTCGAAATGTATTTTTCGCATTTCTCTTTATACTATGGACAAGCACATGATCGGTCTGATGTTAAGGCCGATGGCTACAAAATATACAGAACACCACAATGGTGTCAATCGTGCCTGGTTAACTTTGTCTCTCTCTCTCTTTCTGGCTGTACATCCCGGAAGCGGTAGGCAGCTATATTTTTTTGAGAGCTAATTACCGTCTATCAACCACGTTTCGGGACTTCTACTTATAATTTACTAACAGAAAAACGGAATAATATATACACTATATTTTCCCTCGGATATTCGGGTTTGGAACCCAGGATCCCACAATCGCATGCGAACATATCAGTCAATCAATTTATGCCACAGAACCAATGAAGTTGCATTTTGACCGTAAACTATTTACACCATTGATGTAGAAATTCTCAACAACAAATCTCATACAAATCTTATACTAATGTCATAAACCTGAAGAGTTTGTTTGGTTGATCGCTAATCTCGTTACGACAAATAAGAGTGGAGCATCAGTGAAAAATGTTGCAGAAACGATTTATTTTTTCCTTTAAGTTTCCGTTGCATTAAAGTGATGCAAAAATCATATATGACTAAATTGGTGACCTTTAAAAGTTCTCAAAAACAGTCCACGACAACATATGTCTATAAGGTTGACTCATTATAACCTTTTTTATGGTAATCAAATTTGTTCTAAAATAATGCATTATTTGCGAAGGTGTTTTTATAAACATGATATTGATCCTTATCGAAATAAATAAATATTTATAAATTATGAATATTTTGAACAAAATTGCCCTTGACATTATTTGATTTCAATGAATATCGAGATAGTACCACGCGCGCATTTATGATGTCTGTGCGTTTTTCTGTTGAAGCTGTAAAAATATCAAGCTTCCAAGTTAACGCAATTAAAAATAAATAAAAAGACACGGCCATTAAACCTTATATTTAAACAAATTTT
This sequence comes from Euplagia quadripunctaria, assembly GCA_963859945.1. Taxonomy (NCBI): domain Eukaryota; kingdom Metazoa; phylum Arthropoda; class Insecta; order Lepidoptera; family Erebidae; genus Euplagia; species Euplagia quadripunctaria. The sequence continues at coordinate 2,442,597 of OY982561.1, read as the reverse complement.
AACATTACGCAGGTAAATCGAAACCTAAAGGGTACTTCTCATTAACCTAGAACCATGAAATTTGGTAATAAGCAAGGTCTGACAGCACAAGTGAAGGAAAAAATCCGAAAGCCGTTAATTTGTAGTTATTATATATTATATTACAAACTTATATTTTGCGGTTGGAAAGTTGATTTTGTCGTACATCGATGTATAATGAGAGAGTATTTTTAAAACCGCAGTTAAGTTAGTCTTTCGGAAAAGACGGGCAAAAATCTTGGAGATTCCCGAGATGGACGTACTATCTACATACAAGTTTGTTTGCTTACGGAACCCTCGGTGCGCGAGTCAGACTCGCACTTGTCCGGTTTTTTTTAATATGTTTTTTGCGATATCTCATCGTATAATAATACTTTTTAAATAAATAAGTAATTAATAAGTTTTGTTTTTGTTAATTTCTATTTTTTTTTTTCAATTATTTATTAACCAAGTAAATAGGTACTTACTGTTCAACATAGATAGATACTTATCTAAGTACGTAATTTGATTATGTAGTAATTTTCTATTGGATATTGTTTCGCTAATTCTTTTAACGTTTTTTTTTTTTTCTTATTTAAGTATTTAAGCAGGTATAAAATTAGTATCACCTACATAATTTTTTCTCCTTAGGTTTTTTTTTTAATTTTACTGTTAGTTTACCTAATTTCCTATGTTCAAGTAACCTAATTATGAAGTTGCTTTTATCTTTTTCGCCATTTTTTAATTACCTTATATATTTCTCTCTCTAAGCGTGTTCAATCCGAGAACCAGGGATTATTTTCTCTCTCAACAATAAATCAGACTTATAATATGTATTAGTATATGTATGTAAATATATTTGTATGTATTTATATATTGAATATATATTACTTTATAATATGTGTAAGTATAGGTATTTATATTTCATAATGAGTATACGTGTCGGTATACATGATATTTATTTTAACTAAGTTATATCTATTAATTACTATCTCTAATTAGTTTACGTACACACGACTTTGCCTCTAAGTTTTTCAACTATCCTCTATTCACTCCAAGGTTTGCTGGAAGAAAACTCAGGTTTGGGTTAAGCTCGCCTTTGTACATACCATTTCCTTGTTTTTATTAATCTAGTTTTAGTGTACAATAAAGAATAAATAAATAAAAAATAAAAATAAATATTTCAATAAAAAAAGTAATTTACCTATCATACATTAATAAAATGCCTAAAAAAAACTCAGTTTTCTCGGCAGTCTGCTACAGCAAAACGGCTGCGACTTTTGCACAGCAATTAAACAGCGGATGAAAATATGCAAATGTCGGCTACTCAACGAGTTATTTACACTAATATTATAAACCTGAAGAATTTGTTTGTTTGGTTGAACGCGCTAATTTCAGGAACTATTGGTTCGAATTGTAAAAGTAGAAGTAGTGTTGGATAGCCCATTTATCGAGGAAGGCTATAGGCAACATAACATTACACGCTACGACCATTAAGAGTCCGCTCTTATTGGTCGTAGCGTTCCATATGTATGTATCAATGAAAAATGTTGCAAAAACGGGAAAAAATTACAGACGAACGAAGACGAAGAATTACGAAGTTGCGCGGGTCAGCTAATACATCATATGTACAGTCTCGTAAATATGTGCAGAAATCGATACCAAGCTTTAACTCAATTTACTTTGCAATTTGGTCGCGATTTTTATCATACAAGCTGTTTTGAATTAAGAATTATTAACCTGTTAAATTCAATGACTATTAAACGCATTAAGTTTTTTCACCGCTGCTCTCGCTAGACTATATGCTGCGAATCTGCATACCTACTGCAATGATGAAATCTTCTTATAAGTGGTCATAGACTGACGAAAATACTGAAAATTTACATTTTGTGGCCAGTTTTTTTTGTTAAACTAAGATTTCAAACGTAAAGTACCTACATGGCCAGGTTGATAAATGGTTACCGGAACTTTGCCCGCCTACGTGCATTTTTATTTTATTCCTAAGTACATATTAAAATTATATTTCTTTACACGTCTTTCGGTGTTCTAAATCATTTTTTATTTTATGATAATCTAATAACACTTATTCTACGAAAGATAAGATATTTCTATTAATGTAATTGCACTCAACATTCGAAAATCAAACTTACAAATCAAACAGTATGATCTCATATCTGGTTTTATGTTCATTATCATAAGTATTTATTTGTTACTACTACGCAATCCGGCATAAGCAGCCAGTCACCAGTCGTCAACATTGCAATTTAATCTCGATCGTTGAATTTCGAACGAGTTTAACATTATTTTTATCTGTGCTTTGCAGTGTTTGACAGCTCTCATCTGCAAGGCAAATAAACGCTTTGATAAAATCTGTGAGGATTAATGCACCTTCATGGTCAATCGTTTGTATTTTTTTTAATTTAACGCTGTGTTTATTGAAGAAATATTACTCAGTTCTGTAGTACTGAAGTTTTAACAGATTTACTTAACGAAACATTCCGGTCATTCCGGTTCTTTTATATTACAATGTCTCGGTTATTATTAAATAAATTATTCACCGCAAAATATTGTAAAAGAAGATCAAACCATTGAGTATTACCCGATTATACCAAATTAACAGCTACGATATATACCTTCCGATATACGGCTTCCTTGTTGAAAAACAGGTCATTCAGTAATAAAATGTTAAGAATCCTCGCCATATTAACGTGACATATTTCATTTTCACACATTAAAACATGACATCAGTAATTAAATTACCGAGGCCGGCCTCCGGAACACTATCAATGGTGGCTCTGATGTAATCTAAATGTCATTGTCCCACTTTTATTATTTTAATGTCATTCACTCGAGGAATTAGATCATCATTTTTATTACTGTTCTGTATACATTATTACAACCTTTTATTTAACATGCAATGTATGTATGTTTGTCCGGATGGAATCTTGCAAGTTAAATTTTTCACACTTCCCGATTTCCGATTGAGCTGAAATTGTGCACGCATATGTAAATCGCGTGACAATGCAATATTACGATGACAAGGAGCTGATCTGAAGATGCGGCTGGAAGGTGGCCATAGGAACTCTGTAATGAAACGACGCAACCCCATCGAGTTTGGACTCGTTTGATTCATACTAAATCCCGAATCATAAATACTAAAAATTTAAAAATAAAGTATTTTTTTTTAAACAAGTTTTTCTTACTTGTTAATAAAAAGAACTAAAAAAGTTAAAAATAATATTAAAAGCGTGTTACATTTTGACGGCAAGAGAAATAAAGAAGGCTTTATTTTTATTATTTCAGATTATTTTGCTATATTAAGTAACTTAAGTAAAGTGTGGCTTTTTTTTCTGATTCCCGTCTTTTCTTGACCGAAATCCTTTTTAAGTACTGTTTCTCAATATAAGACTAAGAAAACGTACTTATAAGCAAATAATCGGTAGTTTGTTGGTGGTTTCTTTTTAGATTTTTCTCACATAATATCTGCTACATACACATACATATTTCAATTTTTTTGAAGTGAAAACTTTTTTAGGCACACTTTTGCTATAGGGAAAAAGCACTGAACTCGTGACCGTCAGGCTAATAATACATAATATAGATCCACTAGAGGGCGCTAATCTAAACATTGAGTTCTGTCAGCTCATTATTATTTAATGTCACCAACCTGCTTATGTGACGTTTTAAGTTCGTCGTTTCGTTTTCACTTCTGTCGGTAGTCCCATGACTGGCTATTGTTTTTTTTTTTGGGCATTTCATTTTCAAATAATTTACATACCTAATCACCATTTTCCAGGTGTTCTAAATACAATGATGAAAGAAACACATTGGCGTCCAATAATGGTCGTTAAATTGTTGGATATGGTACGCATCGGATATTTTTCAAAGCCTCCGCCATTACACCGGAACAATCCAATGCCATGTTATACAGGTAATACCTATTGTTTCTGGTTCAAGATCGTCTCAATTCATTACCCCTTGTTTCAACAAAAGATATGCCATTGTCGTTTGTGTCTATTGTAATATCCGTTAAAACATAATCTGGTGTGTCCATAGATAGTCTACAGAACAATCCCATTATTCGCATTTCCTATAGTTTCAAAATATTTCACAAATACCATAAACAATTCGGCTAGTCTTTTCAAACAACATCGGTTTAACACGTGTCACTCCGCAGTGACACTTGTGTGTGTGACATATGTTGCCAGTTACAAAATGTCCCTATATTTCATAAATTTTAATACTTCATTGTCGAGGACAGGTAAGACTTTTTTTAAATTAGAACATCGCCATAGCACAGATAAGACAATAGTTACTTCGTAACCATACGGCCATAGACGTAAGCTCCGCCTATTTAACTTATTTAGAGAAGGAATAAAATCATTGATGTAAGAACTGCTATTGATACGGATTACTCTCCTATTTCCGCACTATAAAACTTTTTTTCTCCCTAACGGTACGGTTTTCAGTAGTCTAGAAAAAAAACAAAAGTAAATCAATTACTCAGAGCACACAAGCGAAGGAACACAGATAAGGAGGCACAAAATCTGTCATACGGCAAAAATTGGTTTGAGTTTGAGCTCCTAGGCAAGTCTCTGGGCTCTTTTTTGTACCCAGCCAAAATACTCTGGCAGATCGCTCCATACCAACCCATAAGTAACTCACAGCACTCATAAGACAATCATTACTTGTAATAGTAGTACCTCTAGGATCTGGTATTATGATTAGTCAATTTCAAGTTCCGGATAAAAGAATATTCTCATTATTTTGTTTTATTTTTGTAGCCTTTTTTCGTTTATTTTTTAACTACTAGCTAAGTTCAGTAACCTACTTTGTTCTGGGTGATTTTACGTTTCATTTAACGGTGCCACTCAATTAGTTTTCTTTGTCTAATTACAAACAAAATATATTACGCTTTCATCCGTTTTTTTGTGAGATTCTCATTCTCTCATCTCATCTCATTCTCAATTACCTTTCGAGTCAAATTATCATTATCGTCCTTTTCTTTATTAATATTGCTTTAAAACTTAACATTTTCTGAATAATCAAACATACATTTGCAAAAGTTGAACGAATTGACTAGAAAATTGTCCGAGACCTAAACGAGTAATCTATTGTATTTTTACGTACTTATTCTTAATTTAACTTTCAACTTCAATTTCTTTGTCTGCGACCTCAATTTTAAATACTTTTCTAATCAAACGCCAGTTCATTTAACCCACTCTTTCAGTTAATGTAAGTCATTATTTTGACAATTGCTATTATTCACGTCCTGGGTGATCAAAAGTGACCTACTTCATACAAATTATAGCAATTGTCCAAATTTGACGTACAATGGCCGCGGTGAACACCTACATAAAGACTTATTTAGTACAGTGTAGGATGTATTTTATCTGTTCTACGAAACATATTTGCAGTTATAATGACATAAAGGATCATTAAACTATCTAATGTATAGTCTGTATGCCTATTGTGAAGTCCATGGTACCTATAAGGTTCGGATTTGTACTAAAGTAATTCCTGTTTTTGTTGTAAATGCTATTTTCAAGACCATCTTTTGAATGCGTAGACATTATTTTATATTAATACTGGCTGCACCCGGCATGCGTTGCAATGCCATTTTCTTTTTTTGACGATAAAAAAATGGGGTTGGGGACAGAAGGTTGAAAAATACTTTACAATCTATTCTCATACCTACCAAATATACAAAAAAAATCATTAAAATCGGTCTAGCCGTTTCGGAGGAGTTCGACCACAAACACCGTGACAAGAGAATTTTATATATTAGATGTTGTAGGTATTTCGAAATAATTTAAACGGCCTTAAAACGTATCTTCGAAATAATGTTGTTTACGTAAGAAGGGAAAATAGATTTTAGGTTCAATAGCAATTGAGTCATTAAAATTTCGGTGTAAAATGAAACTAAAGATTTCGAATTAAGATTCAAAGAAAGAATTGTTACTTGTGGGATTTAACGACAATTCTACTAAATAGATATTTATGTATATCTGGTGTACCTGTCTTTGCCTGTTAGACAACCACGACAGAACGGTTAGTAAAAAAAAACTGCGCTGATGTTTCGTGCCACCCGTGTTAAGTGTCATAATGGCTTTTTTCTACTTTTAAGAATCGTAATTCATTTCGTATTACTTTTAGAACTGTGTCAAATAACATTGAATTGTTAGTTATTTTGGAATGGTTCTAATTCTGTATACCTAGTTTTTGCCTTGATACCGTCATTTAAGTTCACGCTAGAGTAATTATTTGATGCCTTCAGTTTATACGCATGCAACTAGTAGGTAGGTCAATCGAATTAAGTGCGTGTTTCTATGAAAGGAACTTGAGCCGGTGCTTTGGTAAGCTTAATTGGACTGCTGAGTCCAACTCCTTCAACTTTTAGAATCGCGATATCTTAGGAATGGTGATTTTTAGAAAAAAAAATATGAGAACCATTATTGTAGATAACTTTATGATCTACAATTTTTGTCTGGACAATTTTTTTGATAAAACTTACCGTTTTCAAGAAATATCCAAAAAACCGATATTTTTTACTTTTGACCTTGAATAACTTAACAGCACACATAGGGTCGATGGGGACTTTTGGCACTTTATTTCTACTGGTGCACCCTAGGTCTCTACCAAAATTCAGCTCTGTCTCTGTCTGTTGTATAACGGCATTCAAAGACGGTGTTTAATAATCAATAACATCATTATATTTACTAGAGATTGCCTGGTGATCGAATTTCGACCATGGTTTATTTGATTGGTCAGTAAACTTGTACTGTCATTGTATATAGACTTATTTGCCAAGACAGGTCAACACATAATATTGGACGTATGTATTTTGATATAGGCGTTTGCTCGTAATTTTAAAGTTTGTAAGACATTGATTAAAAATTTTAGCTTTCAGCACTTCTACATATAATTTTAAGTATTTCAAATTTCGGGACGTTCGTCATCTCGTCCCAAAACAAACTCGTCCCATTGGGACGAGTTGACAAATTTAATAATTTATATAATTTTCATTTTTCATTCGTCATCTCGTCCTGTTCTTGGTTTCGTTAATAAGGAACTAAAGATAAAGGATTCTTGTCTTTTATTTTACCTAAATTATTCTTCATTACTGTACTAAATGAACAAAATTTTTAAGGAATTTTAATTATGGGACGAGATGACGAATAAAAACCCGGCCAAGTACGAGTCGGACTCGCGCATGAAGGGTTTCGCACCATCGTACAAGATTTAATACTTTAAGCCAAAAAATATATCCCTAGTAGGGGAGCCCCCTTTAATTTTTAATTTATTTTTATTATTTGTTGTTATAGCGGCAACAGATATAGACATATGATATACAGCCTGGTGACATACAGACAGACGGACGGTGGAGTCTTAGGAATAAGGTTCTGCTTTTACCCTTTGGGTACGGAACCCTAAAAACGACGACGACGAACGACCCCAAATTACACATTTGAAATTTTCTTAAAAGGGTACAAAGAATTCTCTTCACATATTTATAAAAATCTTTTTAATTTTTCTAAAATGCAGCTTTATTTTGTAATTAGACACTTTTTTACTAACCTCTGGTTTTACCCTCGCTTTCAATAGAGAAAGTCCCAAATTAATGGTAAGTCTATGCTATTTCTGTGTCAGTAGTAACAAACAAATTCACTTAAGTCCAACAACAATTGCCTCTTTACATTGCGATAATGAATGGGTGTTTTACATTACATTTTTTACATGTCCCTTGCTACTTATTCCATTCAAAGGAGATAATACAATACTTGTTAGATTAGGTAGCAATTGTTACCTTACATGAAATAAAACTGGTATCTTTGGATAACACATTAACAACAAGAACATTTTTTTTGTCTATGCATCTAAGTAAACTGAACTCATTGAAGTGGAAACTTCTTTAGGCACGTTAGGCACTTTTGGTATGGGGAAAAAGCACTGAACTCGACCGTCACGCTCAGACCCATATATATAGACGTGTGTATGGGTCCCGAAGAGGTAAGTATTTTATAATTCATCCGGATAAGAAATATCCCTTTTTCTTCAATTGCCTTTCTTTCTTAGATACCTTTCAATTTTAATATACTCCCAATTTAAATATTTTCCCATCTTTAAGTCCCAATTTCCCCGGTTGACGGCAATAGGCTTGCCCCTTATTACGTGAGTGAGACTAAATTATAGGCTGCAAAATGTGGGAAATTAATACGCCCCTATATTATATATAGGGCTTACCTACAAGGGGTAGGCCCCTTCGGGGATAAAGGTGTGAGTGTATGTATGTATGTACCAATTATATTTTTGGGGACAAGCTTATTACTGTCTACCTTCTTTTACTGAGAATTAACAAAAAAAAAAAAGTATCAATCGTAGGACTGTCAGAAGTGTATACCAAGTGGTATACCATACCAAAAGTGCCCAACGTGCCTAAAGAAGTTTTCACTTCAAAAAACAATTTGACGTACATAGAAATCGAACCCAAAATCACTACAAATACGAGCGCCAAAGCGACAGACTTTACTACATTCTTGTACATTCATAAAAAAAAAATGGCGTCTCATATCAGCGTGTCTGTTTGTGCTTCAGTCTTCCGCATGTCCAGATATTTACAAAGCCGTAGGCAGTGTTTACTGTTAACCATTCACCGTCAGGACGCAAACACACATACATAATTATGTATTCATAAATCAATATTGATTAATGCGAATGTTCAGAATCTTTCTGTCAAAACACGTATGTATAATGCATTGTGTTGTTTGCGGAGTCGTTTCTCAACGTTCCTCTTAATACGGACGAGGTGACATACAAACAGACAAGCACTTTCTCGTGGGAGTTGAGGGGCGAGCATTGTCTCCACCGTCTATTGTTCCGATACATGATAATGAAAACAACGCATTACTTTCTTTGGTTTTGCTTGGGAAAACTCACGTTTAGCAGCAAAAAGTGTTTGAAAGTATTTAATCTGCAACAGATGCTGAAAATGTGCTGACATTGGCGTCATTCAATTACTTGTGTTTGTGATTTTCTATTTTTTTTTTTTCATTGTGGGAGTGTACTTTTTCTTGTAATTATTTTACAATGTTACCGCGAATTTTTCTGATTGCGAATGTCATCTTATGGCTTCAGTTGTGTTGTGTGCTTGTATGAAGTAAGTATTTTATGTTTTCTTGTTGAATTCTATAGATTATATTGCACGAACCTCGGAGAATGCAGAAATGAGGTAGTTTAAGCAGTTACGTCCTCCCCGACTTAGGATTGTTAAGTATTTGTTTAATCTACAGATTACTGTACTGTGTGTACTGTTTGTCGGTTAATCGTATTTAAAGTCTCTGCGACAAAAGCATCATACCCTGGACTTGTAAGTTTAAAAAGGATATTGCTTTAAAAACTAACAGTAAATATAACCGCTCTTATTACGTTACTAGCAACTTGTGTTTATGGTCACTGCTCTGCTCCTACTGGTCGTAGCGTGATGTTATATAGCCTATAGCCTTCCTAGATAAATGGGCTATCTAACACTAAACGATTTTTTCAATTCGAACCAGTAGTTCCTGAGATTAGCGCGTTCAGGCAAACAAACAAACTCTTCAGCTTTATAATATTAGTATAGATAGTATAGATATTATAGGTATTTTTGAATTTTTAAGCTTTTCAGGTAAATAATTATTTTTACGGGAATTAACGGGATCATGGTTTCTATGGTATATTTAGATAGATAATATATACATACAATATATGTATATTATATACGCTCATAAAGATCTGAGTTTCGACACAAATTTAACGCAATTTCTGCAGCGAATAATTAATTAAAGACGTATGAAATCTCTAAAACGAATTCCTGACGTAATAAAAATCTATTACCTGTTCAAGAGTATAAATAACTTAATTTTTTATTCATTTATTCAGAGCTTGTTACATGAGCACTCCCCAAACAAAGACTGATTTAGGAATTTCTTGCGATCTTGTTTACAATGATACTATGTCCAAAAATAATATTATAAAAGTGTATAACATCATTCTTTTTAAGTTTACCAACAATTATCATGTATTTACTTGCAAAGTTGGTGGAGCTAAGGTAGCATACACTCCCGGTGAGACTTCGACTTGTCAACTAACGTAGCTACTCTTAAACTGTTGATCATAGTATGTATAATAATCCAAGTAAGCCATTCATTACTAATATTATAAATGCTAAAGTAACTGTTTGTTTGTAACTTTATATAACAAGAGTTCCTATGTAATGTGTGGACGGATATATAATGGTATACCAGAAAAAATTAAAGATTTACCAACTAATAAGTTTGTAAGAGACCTTAAATCTTGACTTCTGCAAAATAGGTTCATCCTCCATCAGAATTTTTTAATACAAGTGGCCGGTTTTGATCGCTTTACAAAATTATATGTTTTTAAATTGACATTCAATAACATAATTTACAATTATTTCTTTTTTTCTTTCAGACTATGTTACTATTGTTATTCTATGATGTACCAAGCAATATGTCGAATTTAAATTTTTATATTGTATTATATTTAATATTTGCATGTCACTACAATGACAAGTGTTTTGTATCTGTCACTAATTTTAAGACCTTTACTGAATGTACCAACACTTTTTTGGCAAATAAATAATGTCATTTGTTTGTTACCTTTTTACGATTAAACGAGATAGATTATATCCTGGGGAAGGAAATAGGCTTTGACTTTTTATCCTGAAAAAATGTTCGGTTGCCGTGAGATAAATTTGAATTTTCCACGCGAACGAAGCCCCGGGCAGCAGCTAGTATGTCTATAAAGCTGATGACAATGATGAGTGATGAGAGTGATGAGTGATGAGAATGATGAGTAGTTTTATTGTTGAAAGTGCTAATCTCTGGAAGTAGCAAGTCAGATTTGAAAAAATCTTTTAGCATTTGGTAGCCATATCTTGAGGAAGGTTAGGATCGGAACAGTGATTATAAACGTGAGTAAAACTACGGAGAACGACTATTTTATAAAATAGTTTGAATTGAATAATTCTTTAAAAAAAACCGACTTCAACAAAAAAAACTATTCCATAAAAGACTTATATATGGTTTTCTCATGGATGCCATTGTCAGAACTGGACTAAATTGAAATGGAACCACACGGAAAGCACCAGCTTTTAAATTAAAATCATCAAAATCGGTTCACCCAGTCGAAAGTTCTGAGGTAACAAACATAAAAAAAAAACTGTTGAATTGAGAACCTCCTCCTTTTTTGAAGTCGGTTAATAACGCAAAATGCACGGATCAAACGACTAATGGCGGCTTTTAAGGGTTGTAAAATGATTTAAATATTTTTATGTTGTGTTAAATGTGGGTGAGTCGGCGCGGATAGACCCCGAAAGACGTGTACTGACCAGCAGTATACTGCAGAAGAGCCTAGTTAAAAGCACCCGTAACGAATGTATGAAAGGTCTGATGAACGTGGAAGAGGCGCGAGCTGTATATCAGGGTCGTGGCAAATGGCGTTCCATCGTCTCTGTCTGCCCGGACGGAAGTAAGGCGTGAGTATATATGTAAGTTAAATAGTCGATATTCTCACGACTACCTGCGTTTTTTTCTGACCCAGCTGACTCCTTCAGGAAACGAGGGTGGTACGGTCACGGTACACAGCTTCTAATACAAACCGTTCTCACTCAGGAACGTGGGAAGTCCTGCATGTTTGTTATTGTGTGTGTTTTTCAACATTTTTGTACGTCTAATTAGCGTCTATTACATAGCTAGGAGCGTGGTTAAGTTAATGGTATGTCGACTGCATATTAATATTCTGACTGCATATTAATAGTAGAATAATTATAATATTCTGGGACATTATCAAACAGCGATATCTAAAGCCAAACGAAGTAGAGCTTGTACTATAAATTCTAGAACACGAATAAACATACTTAGATACTTTTTTTTGTAAATACCTACATATATATTATATTTAGAAACCTCCAGATCAATGTAAATAGACGAATCAATGCAACTTACAGTGACTTGATTCAATTCTTGCTGCGAGTGAGTTACGGTGTTTTGAAGCGGCTAGAAAGTAATCGCTATATTTTATTTCAACTAATATAAATAGTCTGCCTGACTCTTCCAACCTTACTTGTTAATTTATTTATTTTATTTTTTAATACTGCCTGCAATTTTACGGGGTGGCCTGAATGCCACATGTCATTATCCAGCGCCTGGCTCCATCATCAAATAAGCTCCATGACGCCAAATTATAGTATTGTCAACCGAACCACATATTTGTATACATACAAAGTGTCACATCGATACGAAAATTAGAAGTATGTTAAAATTAACTTCCAAGATTTATTAACATTGTTAGTTAGCTACAACTGAAGCTAATGTAAAAGTGTGATAAAAAAGTCTGTATACGTGGCGTTAGTTTAAAAAAAAAATGTTTTTATTATACGATGTAACTAAAAATCTATATCTATGCTATAAGACGTTGCTTCGTACCAAATTTCAATATTCTGAGTTCACGGGAAGTACCCTGTAAGTTTTGATTCTCTTGCGAGTGTCGAAAATTTGCGACATAAACGGCTATATCTTTTGATTGCGTTGGCTTAGAAGTTTATTTTTTTCACAGCTCCAAGGGACAGTAAACTTGAATATTTGATATAAATTTCAGCTTGATACCTCTACGCGTTCCTGAGAAAAAGGGTCTTGGGACAGACAGACCTTCGGACGGACAGACAACAAAGTGATCTTATAAGGGTTCCGTTTTTTCCTTTCGAGGTACGGAACCCTAAAAAAAAACAATCACTTACACTATCATACATAATAAATAGTGCATAATTAAGTGTCTTGGAATAAGTATTAATGAATCAATTGAAAGTTTATATTAATCATATGTTTTCAAGGCGCGCAAGACCGTTCTATTTAAAGCAACTTTTATTATCAATGGCACTGTGATAGCACTCAATATGATTTCATTGCGAAAATGATTGTACGATAACGAAGGACGATCCGCTAATTAGCGTTATCTGATAGTATACGCATATAGCAGGTTATTTTACTTTAAAAAGGTGTTTAGAATAAGCCGGGTCAGAAAAGATAAGAAGAGACCACACAGGAGACAGTGGGAGAGCCATGCTTCGGCACGTATGGGCCGACTCGACCGGATAGATACCACAGCCTCACAGAAAACAAAGCAATGATTACATTGCTTTTCGTATACGTGAGTGAGGTTACCGGAGGCCCTAACCATTCCCTCTCCCCCCTCTCCCCCTTCTCCCCGCTTCCCCTACTTCCACCTTAAAGGCCCGGCAACGCACTTGTGACTCTTGAGTTGCTATGGGCGGCGGTAGTCATTTACCATCAGGTGACCAGGTGAGGATAAAAAAGAAAGGAAAGGACCACGTTGGGTAAGAGCGCTCGTAACGTAAGTCGTTGTGCGCGCCATGGGTTGTAAATATATTATATTGGTGTAAAGGGAGAGAAAGAGATCTTCCGAGTGTGACGCCTGACATCGATGCAGAATGCAACAATGCTTAATTATGGTCTAAATAGCGTTTGTAATAAGTCGCACAATATTACTATTCATGATAATTTAATTTGCCTTACCAAATGACTGACTGCAGTGGCAGACCGGTTGGAGTCGTGGAGCTCCCTAAGCTGTGGGTGAATTTCGTGATTACCAACTTATCTAATCTACTGGGTGTCGTGACTGGTCAGCTCAAAACTTAAATGGTTCTTTCGTATAAAGACCCTGACCCTGGACGGCTATACGGCGCACAGTTTGAGTAAATGTAGACTTGGATCCTTGAGTTTGTTTCAGCGTTTCTTCTCAAGACTAGGTATAGGAAATGTGTGCGTTACACCAGCAGGAAAGTGGCTCCTAGAGTGATATGAGGGGAACGTATAATTAGTGTGTAATCTGCTGTTAATGTGCGCCGCATAAAAAAATTGTACATGCTGTCAGTACTACTACTACTGGAGTAGATAACGTTGTTCCAGCAGGAAAAAATTTAACGAATTATCGGAGAGAGAAATATTGGGCATGGGCAGAGAGCTTATATGTGTGCAAAAATGTGCACCGAAAATATAATTAGTGCCCACAGCAGATTACGCACTAATTATACGTTCCACTCATATCACTCTAGGAACGACTTTTCTGCTGGAGTAACGTACATATAGGAAATGCCGGCACCATTTAATTTAAGCTTGAAAAAAGAAATCGACGTGTAATAGTGTCTAAAACGACCTATTTGCAAAATAAATTCATTTATCATTTATTTACCACAAAAGAAAAAGGTTACATTCTTACTATATACATATATAATATTATAAATGTAAAAGTGAATTTGTTTGGTACGCTTTCACACCTTAACTACTTAACCAATCTTAATGAAATTTTGCATACACGTTGTCAGAATTACAGAAAATGAAGGTAGGGTACCCTTATGGTAAACCTACTTCGATATAAAAAAATCCTATACTTAAAATAAATGTCTATCTATATAATTGACGCCTGTATGCCTCGCCTATACCCCTTTATGGTCACATTTAATCATATTCCATACCGTCACATCCTTTGGATAGCAACAGTCGCATTGATATGCCGGCTGCGCATACGCAGCGGCACGCAACTAAATGCGTACATCATCATTATAATTTTATTTAATACAATACCTCCTTCGTTCGATTCCGGATCGAACAGGATACTTCTCATTTAAGTATGAGTATTTTGTAAATAAATCGTGCAGCGTCAAAATTACGTTAAACATTCTATAGACGCCTTTATTCTGACAAAATGCTAAAATCGAACAACGTGGTAACGGATTTTCTTCACCAATCCATTACAAATATGTATCAAGAAATGTAACTCTCGCAGGTTAAAAGTACATCTACGGACGTACAACAAAGCAGAGTCTAAATGAAAAAGCATGGGCGGGATGCATCAAAATCTTCTGCGTCTTAACTCCTCTAAAAAATTGTTGTTTTAACGATATCTGTATGAATCGAACTTTCAAAACCTACGTCATTTATCACGAATAAGGACTAATTGAGGGTATGTGTACATAGTCATTGCGCTTTGGTGTTAAGGAAGAGTGCTATTGCAGATCACTACTTGACATTTGCCTCTCCCAATGTGCGCCATAGCATTCGGTAATCCGCCTTCCGCATCCAGTCCTTCCCAGCTACTTTCAGGTGTGCAGTCCATAACTTTGAGAGTAAATAAACTGTGACTACTGACTACCGTGTCCTGGTGTCTTCTTAAAGTCATCAAAATCGTCGATTAGTTTATCGAGTTCCTGAATCAGAAGGTCATCACAGTATAAGTGGATCATCGGAATTGGTAAGCGAAATCGAGTGCGAGGATTGTATTCGATTCTCGTCAGGTAGTGTTCATGTACTTAACATACTATCCCCGATACTCGTGTGGGTGAATTTATTTGGCCACGTTTGGAACGGTACATCCTTAATGAGTCTTTTTTTTTGCTGTAGGTAGTCTTTTTTCTTTAAAGAGATTGTAATCTATTATTTCTGTTATTTTAATCGATAGTGTCTTTTTTTTAGATGAATGCTATATTTAATTTTAGATGTTGTTCTTATCGGTCGTGATGGATATTGTGAGATTTTGATGATGGAAAAAACAGATTTGTATTTATTTGGAATAAAATATTGTTGTAAATAGGTTTTTTCATATACGATATATTATGACTTAATTGGAAACAACTCTATATTTTGTCGTTCGATCGGACAAATAAATTAGTTGTTATATTCTGTTGAGTTCAATTCCCGAACATTTTTAGTAACTCCAATCTTGTGCGCCTAATTTAAAAACCGGCCAAGTGCGAGTCGGACTCGCGCATGAAGGATTCCGCACCATCGTACAAGATTTAAGACTATAAGCCAAAAAAATACTTCTCTAGTACGGGAACCTCCTTTAATTTTTATTTTTATAATTTGTTGTTATAGCGCTAACAGATATACACATTCTGTGAAAATTTCAACTGTCTACCTATTATGGATCCTGAGATACAGCCTGGTGACAGGCGGACAGACAGACGGACGGACAGCTGAGTCTTAGTAATAGGGTTCCGTTTTACCCTCAGGGTACGGAACCCTAAAAATGAGATTCAACGATATGGATAATGTTGTTGGGGCATTTGTACACTTTATACAGTTCAGTATATTTTAATTAAATAATATGTAATAAAATGTAATAATATGTGTCTAGATAAGCCTCACTCTTTACTTTTAACGTCGCGTCGTCCAACCTGTCGTAATAAACTGACAAGTTACTAAGTAACTGCACTAAACAAGTTGTCCTGTCTTCCGTCTGTTGGTTTATGACATACACTTCTCAGTATGTGTTTATTATTCAACTCAGTATTGGTATGCGTTTCCTCATTATTCTCAATGGTAATACATCTTTACGGCATGTGCCTTGCTATGTTTCTCTGCATAAACTATTGTTTAGCTTCCTGTTTTGGTGTTATTTACGTGTATTTAATTATATACTTATGATGAAAATTCTATTCACATAATCTAAATTTAGTGTTTTATTTTTTTTTATGTCAGTACAACAGCTAGCATTGAACGGGAGCCGTATCCTCTTCCAATTTCCCTCTCTCTAGCCTGTCCACTTTTGCTTGGGGGCCGGAAAACCTACCCGGCGCCCTCAGGCTAGTGCTTGTGGAGGCTGTAGGTCGTTAGGTGCCCTATGATACCGCGTTCTCTGCCTGTCCTTATAATATTTATGTGTTTAGCAGAGGGATTTAGGGCTCATAGTATTTCTGCTCAATTTGTGCCAATGGCTACGCATTGCCAACCATATCATATTTAAAACATACTCGTTATTTTCCTTTAAATAACAATAAATCGATAATCTCGAAATGTTTACTTATTGCTTCTGTAAATGCGTATTGAGATAAAAGTATTCTTCTATATATATATATTAGAGCAACAATCGTACATATCTTTTATAGTACTTACCTACTAGCTTAACCTTTTGCTATATAGATAATTCTATTTATATATCCATCAAGTTTATCTTTTATCCTTTATCTGATATTCTGCGCAGTAAGAAAAATACTTTCAAGGAGATTCTCGTAACTAACGGTTGTGTGATATACTGAAGAAACTTGTTTCCATGTGTTCCAAATATGCAATTGCATCAAATGTATCTTATTATCAGTGAGTGATTAATTTTACTTTGTATTTAATAGTCTTTACCTCATAAACTCGTTTGTTTTTAAATTTATCTAAACTTGGGAAATCTTCCATATTGGTTGTATACAATTGGAAAACTTAGTTAATAATTATACGATTAATAATTAAACGATACACTAAAAATCAGTAATTTAATTGTCTACAAAATAGTAAAAGATTATTTAAAATATATGGCGTACGTTGCTAGGGTTGTAGGTCGACCCACATTGCAATAAATAGATAAATACTGTCAACAGACAGTATGACATGCAGCAAGAACAGCGTCGGTGTCAACACAGAGCCTTGCGGGACGCCTACATTTATGTCAATGCAATCGTAGCACTCACTATGGACTATAAGCTTTCGCGCTTCTATTGAATAAACAGCCTGCAACCCAATTGCAAAGTCAATGCGGCAATCCATAATAGGGGAACTTGGATACAAGACCTTAGTGCTAGACCTGGTTAAAGGCCTTAGCTATATCGAAAGACTGACTGCCTGTGCGCCTAGATTCTTAATGGATTGCGCTGTTACTTTTGTTACTGTTAACTGATACGCATTTTCTTTTTAATTATGAACCATAAATCATTAGATGCTCCCTTTGTTTAACAGCTGTTAAAATGCATATATATCTACTTTACGCGTATTTTTACTAAAGGTATCATGAATATCATGTTAAGGGTACTTAAATAAAGAAAAATATTTATTTAATTGTATGAACATTCATTTATCTAATTTGAACGGTCTAGGTATTACTTCTATTTCAAATAGCAAATAAAGTTATAAAAATAACATTTTGAATGCCATTGTCGGGTTTGTTTACCTGCACTTATTAGGATCATTAATGTTTTGAATAAGTAACTCACTGATATTTAGTAGTCTTTTATTTTTTACGAAGAAAAATCCTATTCTTTTAACAGCTTAAGAGCGTTCCTTAAATACAACTGTTCATTGTTTGTTTTATAATCTCTAAAGACTTTAACCTCATTAATGATTTACATCCCTTTTGTCTCTTATCTGTCTATGGCCAGCCCACCTACATTATTGTTATTTGGCATTTTTAGAATTTCTATTCAGTTTAGTTTTCACTTTGAAACGGAGTGCATCGGAGTGCAGTTAGCTGTGAATATTGAATTTTTTGGTTTAAAAAATGGTGGTGCTGATTAGGTATAAAACGAGAGTATTATATGATTCTGATAGCGGTGGAGGTGAGTGCAGTTTCATTAACTTCTCTCAATAAGTTTGTTTTATGATTTTTCTTAAGTTTCTATCGCTTTACCTGAAAAAAAAAAATGTAGTTTGTGGCAGCATGTTTTAGTATCAAGTATATGTAACAAATTTAAAATTTTTAAGATTTGAAAATTATGAGAAAATTATCCACTATTTTCTATCACAAGTATTATATTAGTTATCTAGTATTATAATACTAAAAAGTACGTGAAAATGACAATACCTGATTATTCTTTAATAAAAACTTTAAAATTCTTACACAATTAGATATCTTGCCGAAAGATTGTTTTTCCATAGAATGCAAGTTTACGTTATTCTCTTGTGGTAACTAAATTTGTCCCACGAAGTAATGTATTTACATTAATTTCCAAAATTTAACAACTCATGAAGATCCAATAATACATAATCCATGTAATGTGTATTGCCCATTAACACCATTATATTGTTAATGAAGAAGAAGGCTATTCAGTAGCACAATTTATTATTTAAGTTATTTGGGGAAGGTATTAATGGATTACTTATTTATGACTTAAATCATGCTAACGTTTTCATTTCTACCTTCTTTTGCTAAAATCTTTTTTGTAATTAATTTAGCCTTTTTTTATTTTTTGAAATGGAAAGATATTTACCATACATTTAACTACCATAATATAACAGAGAACCTACAACATTTTAGTTCATGATTTTATCATGTTATGCGTTATTAAATATAGACGGGTTTCAAATACGGTGAAATGGACATTCATTATGATATACATTATGTAACAGAACCAATTAACCGAATGAAGATGCTATCTTTGCCTTTACCCCTGACCTATAGAGAAATACTAATGTAAAAGACAAGTAATGCAACCAACTAACTTTTATAATTTTAAAAACGTCATATTCCAAAATAAATTTTTCGAAAAAGAGCAATGCGTACGAAAAAAACGCACATTCTGTCAATGACACACTTTTTCTTGTGGACTTTGTTTCCAATCATCGCTTGACGTTCTGAAAACTCACAAATAGACGTGTGACGTACGCCTGGAGGCGCGAGTGAACCCACAGTACAAATATAACTTGTCTAGACATTTGATGACACAAATAGTTTTAGACGTTGAACATCCGTGACCAACTTGACTAGAAATATCAATAAGTAATGCATTTTCTTGACATTATTTGAATCATACAAATAAAATATAACTACGAACTATTGTACCATATTTGTTTGTAAACGTAATTTTATTGATAATAGTTTCTATTAAAAGTTATTCGAATTATATTTGGTTTGGGTGATAAGCTGATTACAATACAAATTTAAATCCCACTAATATTATAAATCTGAAAGTTTGGATAGATGGATGGATGTTTGTTACTCTTTCACGCAAAAACCACTGAACCGATTGCGATGAAACTTGGTATGTAGATAGCTGGAGACCTGGATTGACACATAGGCTACTTTTTATCCCGATATTCCTACGGGATCGGGACTTACGCTGGTGAAACCGCGGGGCGCTGCTAGTGTGTTTATAATATCAAATCATAATCATACTTTTTCAATATTTGTTTGTTGTTTTTAATTTTTCACTGAAAAAGGAGCATTTAAACATCCTTTTCACACAGATTTGTACATTTCAGACACCACGGATTAAGGAATTTCGAACCCGCGGACGGAACAACACAAGACACATATAATAATGTTATTGTTTAAACATATTATCATATCCAAACTTCGTAAATGTAAATACATTTATTAGTAGGAACGTATAAAGAAATTCAACCATAAACTCAATCCCCATGCTTGAGATTCCTGCATACTAAATACTTAGGTCGTGTGCGAGTAGGTGATAGGATAACATAGACATGCTTAAAATACTACTCACTCTAATGAGTAATTAATGGCTTTCGGTGAAAATTGATTGATTTACGATAAAGTTCCTGCACGATGCACGTGCTTTGGACGATGGACGGCGCATTCTTATTTAGATGACATTCTGACTCCTACGGGTCTAGGCGTTCGTGGAAGATTATATTAAATCCATCTGTGGACACCACGCGCCATTTTGACATATTTGTTTCTGGACTGTTTGCATATATACTATCAACGTCATATTTAAAGCACTTTTTGGATGGATATTCAAACTGACGAACTTTACTTTTACATACCTTTAAACCATTGTCAAACATTCCGAATGACTTATAGGTAATATATTTTCTAATAGTATACTGTATTGAAATAAGTACAATAGACAATACTAGAGGAATGTGAAGATTATTATCAGTGACACGGTTTACTGATAGTAACTAATCATCTTTTACCTACTCTAATGAAGCTACGAGTAACTTTACATCAAAATCTAACTAGTATGCTACGTACTAAGTTAAACTTCGGATCCGTAACTGGGAATTTGAAGCCTGTCGCCTTATCAAATTATGGTTCTGATCATGAGTATTTATACCTATATTATTAAACCACAAAGAGGTGCATGAAATTTTGATAGTCTTGTCACAATATACCTATTTCTGTTATAGGAGAGAGTTCATGTCACACTGCTGTGGCTTTTTAAGATTAAATTCTGATTAATTTCTGATTCTTTGCTTTACTAATTAATGGTGCTGGGCGTATATTTATTTGTTGTTATATGTATACTCGTTTAACTCTTAAAAGCTTTCTTTTCCGAAACATGTAATAAAACAACCAAAGATCAACGTTTCCTTTTCATTCATTGAAATTTAACTATATCCTGACTTCAGATACGTTCTATAAATACATGTCCACATTAATCCGGGATCGTTGATGCGCGCGCAGTTCTCCGCGCACCGCGATGCGAACCGAGACGCGCCAACGTAATAACGTCACGCGCAACGTGTTATTTTTTGACGTTGCACACGTACGTCAATACTGACAAGTGACAGGTGTCATTATTTACGCGCGAGTGTTAAAGTTGTCTGTTATTCGTGTGTACTCAGGTTGGGTTCTAAAATATCTCTCTCGTTTCGAGAGATTGCAAATCTGATTGTGTTATGTTGTAAATACCAAATTATCAAAATAACTAAGTAAATTAGACGTTTTCATGAAATATAAAAGTATTTAATCATAATACCTAATTAAGTTTTACAGAAATATCATATATCTGCTAAACTTCTTTGTCTCGGTTCCTATGCAATTAGTTTAAATAGTACCTAAGTACCTACTAATAATGAACACCACATTTACATATTTTACATTTATTACTTTTAATATTAAACAATATATTTATGCCGCAATTTCATAAGTTAATGAATAAGCAACATAATAAGAGTAGGTACTTACAGAATTATACAAAATGATGCTATCAGGTTATTATGTTATCAAGTTTACTCAAAAAAAAACAAATACAAAAACTATTTCTACTGAATTCTATACAATTATAAAGATCGCAATCACTCTCACAAAATGCAGACGTGACCTACACACTCAATAGATAAAATATCGTAAGAGAAAAACAATTCGAAATAAATAATGACTCGCGTTCAACAGGTAATAAGACTTGCGCAACATCCAAATACTCACCTATAAACTCATAATGCAGTGTATGACTCACTCACTCCAACTCATCAGACAAAACGTCGATACAATCTCTACGTAAAACAACTCATACCTGTGACGTAAAATATATAGATCACTATATCACGATTCACCCACGCATTCAGCTCAACACGAAAAATCTTTCACTATCAATATTTTGGCAATTGTTATTGCGCGGTGGAGTGTACTTTCATACATTGCAGTTTTGAGTTTTGGCTCAGTCTCGTTTCGTTTAAATTGAGAGTAATTTGTTTAATCAGTCGCATTTTCCGTTGAAATTCTATTTTGTTTCGCCTGCTTGTCAGTCCAATGTGTGTTATGGGTGCGTTATGTCGGTTTCAAGCCAAATATGTCATTGGTGAGTTCATCTAATTATATTTTCTTAAAATAACAATATAAGTACCAATCACATAATAAAAACTTTTATACAAAAAAAAAACCGACAAAAAAGAAACTAAAAAGTTAATAATAATAAGTTTTATTAAAAAATATAGCTTTACAATGTAACTAATTTTGAGTCTTCGCCAAACAAACAAACAAGGAAATGAATTACGTAAAGCGTTACATGATGTTATTATTTTTTATTAAAAAGTTTTTAGTGTAGATCTTTAACGGCAACACAAAATTTGTTCCATTAGTTCTGGAGCTTAGTTATTAAGATTAATGACTTTTCTCTATCTTTTTTGGTCAGTTTATTATTTAAAATATTTTTTAGTTTTAACAAAAAAATTCATACAAGAAAATTTCAACTTTTTCAATATACGGTACATTGTATAAACCGATCGCATATACAGGTATATCATATCGAAGCTAGTTCCATTTAAATTTAAAAAGAAAAGACCTCCCCTAATAGCACATCCAATAAAAAGGATAATCGAAATCGTTTTTTTTGTGTGATGATCACTGATCATACTGATTATACACATTTACATAAAATTTCGAGAACCTTGCTTTTTTAAACGAGTAATTGAGGAGGTCCTCAATGTTAATTCGATTCTCATGTTAAAAATAATTTGTCTTCACCGATTTACTTACAATATTGTTGGAACATTAATAATGCTAAGGATAACGAAAAATATACTTTTTTTTTTTTTTTTTTTTTTTTCGTGTGGAAACCCCCACGGGTCATCACCTCACCATGGCTATTGGTGAGGTGGTATGTCGGAATCGAACCGACTAAAACCACACGGTGTTCCGTAACAAGTGAGTCTATCGCAAGGGACTCGGGTATACCCTAGGAAGGAAGTCCCCGAGAACCCTAGCAGACTTTGGCCGCCCTCAAATAGAAGGCAGCCACACCAATGGTAGCGGAGGGCCTTGCCCTCCTTCCAATTTAGAGAGGCGCACGCGGAACACGTCGCGCCACCATCTCAGGCCTGCTTCTGCTAGAGTAACGGGCAGCCTCACCCGTTACCCCCAGGCCAGCGCTCATGGAGGCCGGAGATCATTCTGCGCTCTCCGGCGCCTGGTGCCTCTTCTTCGGGACGGGAGAGTACTAGTCCTCTCCCGTTCCCTTTCCGCCGCCTCTTTAGTGGACATCACTTCCTCACAAAAAGCACTCTCACTTTGGACCATGGACAGAACCATGGTCTCCAGCGAGAGGCTTCCCACACTGATAGCCGCCGCGAGGTCGTGGCGCTGTTGCATCCACGCTGAGCACTCCACAAGAGTGTGGAGTGCAGTATCCTCGCGACAGCCTCCGCAGTGATGGCACGCAGACGTTGGCTCCCGGCCTATGCGACACAGGTACTTTCCGAAACAGCCGTGGCCGGTCAGCACCTGCGTCAGCCGGTAGGAGAGGCTGCCGTGCTGCCTCTCCAGCCAATCCTCCATGATGGGTCTTACCGCACCTTGCCCTGGAGTTGCATCAGAGAGGCGCTCGTTTTTCACGGAGTGCCTCTTTACCTTCGCCGTATTGTCGGGGCATACCTATCGGAGAGAGCCGTAATCTACCCGAGTCGGGCAGGATATGGTCGGCGAGAGATGTCGTGCGGTGTTCCACAAGGTTCGGTGTTAGGGCCATTCTTGTGGAACATCGGATACGACTGGGTGCTTCGCGGAGTGCTCTTGGGAGGTGTAGCCGTCACTTGCTACGCTGACGACACCCTCGTGACGGCGCGAGGCAAGACGCACCGCGAGGCTACCATAAAAGCCACGGCCGGTGTCGCTCAAGTCGTTGGAAGGATCCGGCGGCTAGGTCTTGAGGTGGCCCTACATAAATCCGAGGCCCTTTGTTTCCATGGGCCTCGGAAAAGGCCTCCAGTTGGATCTAGCCTTATCGTGGGAGGTGTTCGCATCGGCATCGAGCCTTCGATGAGATATCTTGGGCTTATACTCGATAGTCGATGGGATTTCGGATACCACTTCCGGAATCTGGCTCCCAAACTTATGAGGATGGCAGCTGCGCTTTCGCGGCTGCTGCCCAACTTACGGGGGCCCGACACCTCCTGCAGGAGGCTCTACAATGGTATCGTGCGGTCCATGGCCCTATATGGGGCCCCTATTTGGGCGGAGAACCTGACGGCCCGCAATGCTGCCATATTGCGGCGACCACAGCGAGCGATGGCCGTCAGAGTCATAAGGGGATACCGCACGGTTTCCTTCGAAGCGGCGAGTCTCCTAGCCGGAACTGCACCATGGGACCTCGAGGCGAAGACACTTGCGTCGTTGTATCAATGGCGCAAGGAGCGAGAGCTGGGGCCCACTCCTCAGGAACGAAAAATATACTGCCAATAAATTGGTAACGCATATTTCTTTCGTTTCTCAGTATAAGGGCTCCTAATGATATCTAGTTCCTAATAGTTTTTTACATTTTTGTTGTTAACAATTCCCATTGACATTTCTAAGAATATCATTAAATTATTTTTTGTCTATGATAATCGGCTTCTGTTGAAGTTCAAGTGTAATTATCACATAAATCGTTAATTTGTAAAGTCTTTTTATATAACGATTTGTAAACACATAATTAAACATTACGGTTCAGTCTTAATTGCTTTTATTGTTTAGTACGTTCAGATTTTCGATAAAGTAATTTATAACTAAATGATTTACATTCAAAGCCAGCGCAGTCGTTAAAATCAGATTTAATTAAATTGTAAATAATTGGCTGTTCGTTACAAACGGACGTGAGAAATCTTGTAGCCGGCATTGTAGCGAGTTATGTATCTATATAGTTTATTAATAGAGTAAGTAGCCTTTAAATTAGGAAAATAATTTTAGTGTTACAATAGGTACCTACAGTTTCTAGATGAAACATTTTAGGGTCAGTGAACTTAAAGGCCATTTACGTTGTATTTATATTTTATACAAGTTGCGCCAAGCGGTTTCACCCACGTAAGTCCCGATGCCGTACGAATATTGGAATAAAAAGTAGCCTATGTGTTAATCCAGGTCTCCAGCTCTTACATACCAAGTTTCATCGCGATCGGTTCAGTAGTTTTTGCGTGAAAGAGCAACAAAAATCCATACATCCTCACAAACTTTCACGTTTATAATATTTGTAGGATGTTTAGTTTTTTCAAAAAAATCATACCTATGGGTATGAATACGAATCTTAATACGTACTACTATTTAAAAAAATATATAAATAATAAAAACATTATAAAAAACAAAAATAATAATGAAAATATTTTCTCTCACCATTTTAATTGCGATAACTACACATTTGATTGTTCAGATGTACTGTATACCTACCAATATAGATACACCATTGAGAAGTACAGAACATTCAAATAATCGCTTCTAAAAGGTCAATGACCGTAATAAAAAAAAATTAAACAATAGTTTCAGTTTTTTTTTTAAAGTAAGTAAGCACTATTACTATTACCATTAAGATAAATTAGTCAGTGTTGATCGGGGTGAGTAGTTAATCGATAAATACAAACAAACAGTTTAGAGAAAGAGAAGTAAATAAATAACATCCTGCTTGTTCCGGCTTGTTGGTACAGAAATAAAACATGTTTGGTATATGGACCGATTATTATTAATATTGAACTCCTTTAGATATGGCGGACCATATTTGAATAAATTGAGTTGTAGTTTATTGTTTTTTTGCGCGTAAAGAATTATTTTACTTAATTGCGTTCTAAAACTATACAACTGACTTCAATACGTCTAAATTATGCCAATTGAATCTTTCATCAGCTTTTTTAGGGCTTTGGGGCTATTGTTACTCCTGGCAACATGGTGCTCTGCAAATAATATATATAAGTATAGACAAATTCTATCCGGCCAATCTACTTTTGTCACAACATAAGAGCCAAATATATGGTAAATAATAAAAATTTAAGTTGCAATAGTCGTTTTTAAGCTAAAAAAAGTTACATGACGTTTAAAGTTATTTCCCGCCAAATAACTGTGTTTGACAGCTCCAATTATTGAGCACTGACGCGACTTGTTGAGCCTTCAAATGTACAAAATTTGTCAACTTTTACTGTTATGCTTGGCATCTTTTGAGTATGTTGAATGTGGTATCATATTCTAAAAGCATAATTTATGAAATAAAAAACTGCATTCAAATCCGTTTAGGTAGTACCTACTAAAGATAAGGTAAATAAGCGTCCCTTTTATTTATTTAAATTTAGAATCGGTGACACATACTATACTTTTTTTGAAATTTCGAACAAGTCAATATTCCTAAACATCCGATTTAGTATAAGGTATGCATTTAGAACTTGATTCAAACCACCCCCGTACCCTAAAAATAGCGGTTCATTATTAGTATAAACAAACTCGTATAAATCTATCACGATTAACTTAGTATTTCAAACAACTTCTGCACTGTGTTCGCTTTACACGAGCAGATCTGTTTACAGAACGCTTACAGTATATCAACCGCACCAAATGATACAAAAAGCATCCGACTAAAGGTCTTTACAGATTGGTTTACAATTAAAATGCCCACTTATTCATGGCAATGAGTTAGTCCTATCTCTATCCACCAATTATGAATGTTGAAAATAATTTGTACGTTCGCAAGGCATCGATTCGCAAGTGTGGAAAAATGTTACTGGGTTTTTCTATTACGATATGATAATAATATATAAAATATATAAAAATAATAATATATAAAAATGTCGATACGGATCAGTAGAGCGCAGAAAAACCAATTCTGGTTAATAGTGCTCTGTTAAAATTAAGTATTAGTTTAAGAAATATTGTAAGCATTTAAATAAATAAAAAAATAAACAAAAACGGCTTGCCACTTAATACGTGGGACGAAAAACATAGCAAGCGAAATATGTACGAGTGTAATACACCCCCACCTACTCGTCCAGGGACATATAGGCGTGAATATATATAACTATTTTGTATTTGGTTCAAAAAGCATTAGCATAAAATAGTTTATTTTGTATAATGTTTACTTTTCTTAACATTTCAATTTAAAAAAAAAATGCGACGCCGCTCGCCGTCAACTTCTACCCGGTCAACTCCGAATTCTATTCTACAATGTTTACCTTACATAAAATTAATGTATTGGATTTAAAGAAAATCCTATATATCTGTTATTCAAGAGTACACCCCGCTATTGGTAAAGAGGAAGACGTCAATCTATTTATCATTCATGAAAAGGTTACATCAAAAAAAACAGATCATACCTGCAGTTTTAATTACGTGATCGTGTGTCACATTTGACAAATGGACACATATCAACACCGACGGGCAAACAAGCATACGGCCCGCCTGATGGTAAGCGCCAAGCGGTTACCGTAGCCTATGTACGCTTACAATTCCAAAGGACTCGCATGCCGACCCTTTAAAAACCTATACACTGCTTTTTTGAAGAACTCCATACTGTGGTCATCATGTCAAACAGTTCCTCAGAGCACAATCCATTATACAAGCGGCAGAACACACACACAAGGAGGCAAAGTCTCTCATTAGTCCTCCCCCTCCTTTCCTATCATGGTAAATTTGAGAAAAAGTAACCAGTGTGCGTGAACCTTTATGGCGTTAACCACTGAGTCAGTACAGGACAGACAGACGAACTATATTTAGGCATCGCGCGTGCGAATGAAAACATCCTGTGGCTAATGCATTTGTTAGCGACCCCTCGCAATATGTACCGACTTGTTAAACGATCGCTCACTTTAGTCAGTTCTTCCATTTATAAAGAACTCACTACCCTCCGACGGATCACGTAAAGACATTAATAATATTGGTAACACGCTATTTTATCGATACCTAAGATTCGATTCTTTAGGTTCGAGTTCAGAGGACAGTCAACTTAAGTCAAGTTATATTGAGTTAAAATGTATATCTACTTAGGAATATTAGGTATAAGAAGTTTACATACCTACCTATTGCACAAAAGATTGATGTAGAAGAGAAGACCCCGTGTCGAAGTACATCGCCATCTTTAGGAGCTCTGAAAATTCTACTCACACATTATCTATACTCCTACATTTTCTAAAAACATTTTTTATAAGATCATTGTAATGTTATGTTAGTATCTGTGGTAATGTGTCATCATCTCTACTTTTAAATGTCCTTGTTTATGGGATAAGTTTAATGCAATGTTTATAAGTCACTTATGGCTAATCAATAACATAAGTATATAATACCCCTGCAGTAACACAAATTAGGACAAGTTTTGCTTTGTTTTACTTAACAAAATAATTTGTTTTTAATACGGATCTAAAATGTTAAACAGATAAAAAACCAATCACCGTTCTTAATTTAGCTACACTTTAAAAAGTCAGATAGACAATAGACAACCATATTATTTGTCTATTTTACTTTTTTTAAACGTGTACCAGTAATAAAATTCATTGCTTCCTCATTACGGCAGCCGGGTAGCTCGAGATCACGGTGTTGCTATCATAAATAAATGGATACACCATGTGCGTGCAAATAAGTTTCTTGACCTTGTTAAAGTTCGTCTTCGAACAAAGGTACAGTCCTCAACATCAGTGTAATAAAGATTTAAATTACTTCACGATATTTCCAGTCCCTTTGATTCAAGTTCAAATAACAACAATGTGAATTAGAGGAGACAATGCTACGACACACTTCCACTATTTTGCTACACCTATTTCACTGTTGACCACGGTGAGGCGATGCAAACGGATTTACTTTTTTTTGAAGTGAAAACTGTCCAACGTGCCAAAAGAACGTTGGGTGCATTTAATATGGGGAAAAAGCACTGAACTCGTGTGACCGTCAGGCTCAGATGACAGATGTGTCAGTTATGTTTTCACTTCTGACGTGCAGTCCTATGACTGACAGTTTTTATTTTTATTATATATTTTTTAATTATAAAAGCTTTATCTTAATAAAGTCAATAAAATAATAATGTTAAATAAGCTTTGTTGTGAATGCTACTTTAACACTAGAATGTGTGATAGCAGGATAGAGATGGATGTATCAAACCAAAACTTTACTTATATCCAAGCTAATTTGACTTAAGTATGTGGATACTTCAACGATAACATCGATGTGTTGATGACACACATTGCGATATAATTTATCATGATATCTCAAGTTTGAATATGTTCGATACATTAGTTACGATATACAAATAAGGGATGCAAGTAATAGTTCGTTTCGTTAATAGATTTAATTTAAAATTTTGTTATCGAATGTACTCGAGTGACGTATCCAGTTGAGGTTGCAAAAAAATGGAAGATTTTTGCTTGAACAAAAACTTCTGAAAAGTTTTTACCCCTTAGTTGCGTGTACAAAAACATCTGATAAGAATACTAATGTATGTGGCGGCTCATTACACGACATGAATGAAACACCGTGTTTAGTTGTTTTTATCATAGACAAGACATGTTGTGAAATCAGCATTACCGTAAAAACATTAAAGTCAAATTAGTAACAGGCAACTTTTTTGCTTGATAAATTCGATCTGTAGACCACCACAATTTAATTTTCATACGTCATTTCCTACTACGAGGTTTTCCCTAATATTAACCTTTCTAGGAAACTCCTAGAAACTATTACCACTTCTACCTTTGTGTTTGTTTGTGTTAATAATATATCTTAGGTCCTTAGTCAGCGTCGGGATTCTCTTCCTAACTCACAAATTATCAACTATTTATTTGAAATTCGAACACATCATATTTAAAAATAAAAATTAAAAACACTAATTAAACAGTTTACGATGTATTTTTGGATTCTTTCTCATTTTACATTGTAATATTTAATTATAGAAGCAAACAAAATGATACTAATTATGTTCTTCTCTTTGTCTACACAGAAGGCGAATTGGAAACCGAATGGCTGCAGTCAGCAGGCCTCGGTTCCCTGGCGGCACCGTTCCAAGCCGGTTTGGAAGTTACCGAAGCCCAGCTGGGTGAGGCAGTGAGGCCTTTACCCAGGGAACAAGCTGCAGCAGTTCGTCGGAGGGTCCGGAGACTCAACAGAACAGTCAGGAGGAAGCGAGCTGCTTCCAGAGCAAGAAAGCCAGACATTAGGGATGTATTTAGAGATTTGGAGGTGAGTACTTTTTAAGATAATAGGATAATTAAATGTCACATTCTCTAGACGTACCTAGGTAAGGAAAGGTAATGAAGAGCTAGTATTAAAAGAGAGATATATATTCACAAAATGTGTCACCCAAAATTACTTTTAAAAAATTTCACTACTACTGCAGTTGCTCAGTACAATAGTACAATACCTACTAAAAATAAATGTTTTGTTATGTTAAAAAAATTACACTTTCAGTAAAAAAAATCTACCTGTGGAAATCAGTCACGATTCTAAATACGAACATCTTTTGGTAGTTCCATAAAAATTAAAAAGAAAACCTTACCATTATGGTAAAAATACTGCCAATATAAGTTTCAAATGACACGATTTGAGGACAGTCTATAAAGTCGATTGTACTTTAAAAAAAGTTTAAATTTATTTGTTCGGAATATAAATTAAACACATTATACAACTTCATTCTTTACAAAAGCATCACCGGCCGGACACAAAAGCATCAATTAGCACCATTGATTTATAAAAAAGTTTGTATATATCAATGATTAGCACGAAGCACATAGCTAAAATTAACGAAATATGCATCTGTGAATCAGATAATGTATTTTTTACAAAAAATAAACTACCTACATATTAGTCTTCTTTGGATATTTCCGCGAACGAATGAATCAACCAAACGGAAGATTATTGACTCAATCGTATCACAAAAGATGATCTTGCGAAGAGGAAATTGTACACAAAATATATTAATATTGTTTATTAATCTTGTATTGTGTATCTTGCAATGTAAATCTCTATGTCAGTAGTTGGAGTTCAGGACTAAAGTCTTGTCTTGTCTAGAGCTGTAAGAGGATTTCCTGAGTAATAAGAATATTATAGGATATCTTATCTATCCTATAATATTCTTATATAATAGTGAGACGTTCCGTTTCATCCTTTGTATGTTAAGATTGAATCATGCATGCATTCAAATTTTTTATAACTGTGCCCGGTATGCGTTGCAATGTCTCTTTCATCAAGTCTCCAAAGTTTATTGGGATACGATGAATATTGTAGAAATTTGAATCTCAGTGTTTTCGAAACCTTTTTCGACGTACGCATAAGAAATTATCAAATCTTCACTACGGTTGTTTAAACTTACTTTTTCCGACTCACACTTGGCTGTTCTTTATTTCAGGTGGTCGTTTTTTCATAAACATTTCTCGGCAGATAGGAACTCCCAAAATATTCATCAGTTTTATGCAAATAGTCATCTTAACATATTGCTATTTCTGCAGAGTTTTTTAAATATAATTGTACCCATTTATCTATATTTGTTTTATAAGCAAAAATTCAGCTCACATCACAGCTCCAGACTTTTACCATTTCTACTTTATCATAACAAAGGTAGCCGTTCTAGGCCTGTGCATATATGCCGCGAATACTTGCGGTTATCTGTGGTTAACCGAATGACAATTGTTCCTCATTAGTTTCACGAACAGTAGGTTAATTCGAAATAGTAAATTTGATGTATGGTTGATTTGGTATGGAGGAATCGGTTGGTTCGATTAACGATATTGTTGTGTGCCGGAGTAAGAGATGTACTGTTAATAATACCTATAATACCTATGTATATGTAGTTCTGCTTTTTGAAGTCAAACTTCTTTAGAATCGTTGTGTCTTGAAATTCGATTAAACGAAAAACTCACACTAAAAAGAGACAAACATTCATAAATAGGATTTAACCTGCGAGAGAATGAGATAGAATACAAGTATACAGTGTTTCCTATAATCTTCGTATTAGCATACGAAGATTATATAAAATAAGTTTCTTTGGCATTCTTTTGGTACGGAACCCTGAAAGGCATTCTTCTTATTAATATGGTCTGCGTTCTGAGGTCAATGACATTGCTTAGAAGGCGCAGCTGAGTGACTGTCGTTATTTTTGGAGTAAAGTTTTCTATGTAATAAATATAAAAGTGTTTGATATAAGCAACAAAATATGTTATGATTTTTATAATTTTCTGTCTTTAAATTACGATACAAGAGCGATTTTTGCTGCAGTGCAGCTAATCTTTACACAGTTAATGAGTTTTTAAATATTTTTAAGTTATACATAGATAAGGCTGAATTTCCTGGCGATATTCATCCAATATTCAATGACATATACATACAAAAATGTATGAGTTCTCGTTAGACGTGTTCCGTGTATTAGGAACAGATTACTTTGCTCGTTAGATAACAAGGTAATTAAGGTTTTAAGGGAGAACAACCTGTTTAGTTGTATCATTTAAGTTAACTTCTTAAGTTCACTTATTTGTGTTTAAAGACTGTTTAAAAAGGGCAAAAACTCTTTTTAAAAAAAGGACCGTGAATCGTGATTTCTCTCAATGCGTAGTTGTGTCGAAATTTTTTTAATAATAAAACAGTGTTCTACCTTAATAGTTAATATGTTTAGTAACTCGAAACTAGTCCGTGTGATAACCTAAAAAAAACAAATAGTAATAAGACTATCGGATATTATCTGAATCAATAATAATCAAACAAAATACCTTGTCAATTTTCGTTAAATCAACAAAAAAAGCAAACCAGAACGTGTGATAAATAAAATTATGAAATTACGCTAACTGATATAAAAGTTTTGTGGAAAATTACGCAAAATTATTGTCTAGCGTAATACGGTAATTACTCAAGTTAGTGTTGTACTCGGTGCGGACGCGTTGCGTTGCATCCGTTGATTGGTAACTTGCAACTGTATTCCAGCCACAGTGGTAATGAGCGCTGCTATACACTCCAGTGTAAAGTTTACGGGATTAACCCGCTGTGGACAATGATTTGTGACACTGTGCGACTCAAAGTGTGCGAGAAAGTAGTGAACTGCAAAGGATTGGCTCTCGTCAAAACTTATATCGATGCCTTGGTAAATACTTCGTCTATTTGATAATAGCCTTGTATTTCGAAAGTTCGAGTGGTGACATGTTTTGTAAAATGTGTAGAATGATGTACAACTAAAGAAGCCCGGAAAAAAATGGCAAACAAAGGTGTAAAATATCTTAATGTAGCAAATCATTATAAAACCAACACTAGATGCTCTATGGCTCATCAAAGTATGGCAGGTTATTAAATCTGTAAAGACATTTAAACAATTGTTTATGGTCAATTAAAAAAAAATTGTGTCACTAGCGCTTGTCATTTATTGCTTTTCGTCACTTGAGCATAAACACTTTTGCACACAATTTATCTACAGCGTTATAATATGCGGTGGTATAACAATATGTATGGATGTAAATATCTTAGTAGATTACGATTTTCGTGATACATATGTACTAAGTATATGATTTTTCTGTCAGTTTCAATGCTTAAGTGTCGATCCTACATCATTGGGGAATTTCCTTGCTGTTCGTACTTTTTTTAAACCCATTCATTGGTAGGTATAGCATAATATAAAATAATATATAGGTTAAATATAGATAAGTAGGTTGTTTGACTGATTAAAAAGAAAAACAGGAAGAGACATATACATACAAATATAGTCGTATTTGTAAATCGAATCTAATCGCATCAAATCTCATACGATAAAAATGCTAAAATATCGTAAATCTCTGATTCTTCATATTAATTTTCGTCAAAACATTCGATTCTTATAGATTTACCGTTACTTTGTATTGTATAAGTATATTTTTTATTCATGTTACAAAACATATTAAAAAAAATTATTGCTCAACACACAGTAATGATCATACTTTCGCGTTATAAATATATATTTTTTTCATTTATAATTTACAAAGTAGATAATGGTTTAATTTACAAAACAGAATATAATTATCTTTATGATATTTATGTTATAGTTTGCGAATTCGAGCAGAATTGCTAATGATAATTTATTATAAAGATGTTTTATAAACAATCAGAAAAATAAAATTCGGCATGGAAACTGGACACGTGTTTTGTCTATCAATGACATAAGTGAGATATATTCAAGATAGGAATAATATACGCAAATGTCTTAGTAGGTACAAGTAAACAAGATCACAATGAAGAATCATGTGACCCTGCTTAAAATACCCGAGATAAATACGACAGTAGCTATTCTAGATAAGATTTGGATTGGTCTGTTTACAGTCTATATTCGATTATCGATGAATTTATTTTTTTATTTGTATTTACATATGAATTTAACATTACCATGTCGGAATGTACGTAACATTTGATTTTTACTATAATTTTTGATTTATGT
This sequence comes from Euplagia quadripunctaria, assembly GCA_963859945.1. Lineage (NCBI taxonomy): Eukaryota > Metazoa > Arthropoda > Insecta > Lepidoptera > Erebidae > Euplagia > Euplagia quadripunctaria. The sequence continues at coordinate 2,407,988 of OY982561.1, read as the reverse complement.
TTTATATACTTATGTGTTTATCACTGTTATGTGATGTTTATTTAACGTCAATGAATTAATATTTTTAATTAAAGTTTATACTAAAAATATTTGTACTATATATATATTTATAAGTACCTAGGAGATTACTGTTTTGACAAGTCCGCTCCGAACGCCATTCATTCGTATTTCCATCCAGAATTACCAATTACTAATTGTTTTTTCCAAATTTTTCGTTCTTTTTAAACCTCCCCTGTATTAAATCCCCTTTATTAATTTAAAAAATATATTTAAATCGGTTAAACCGAATTTGAATTTTAGCGAGACTAACGAATAGCAATTGATTTATTAACATACACATATATGATTTATATACAAGTATATAGATAGATAGATGGGATGAAGTCGAATTGCCACGTTGTCAGGCTGCAAGACGCTTCACTTCTTGAAAAAGGACCCCCGGTCGGGTCCGAAACTAGTCGGGGGAATGCCCGAATGCAAGCACGTGAATAAAACCGTATATCCATAATAAATATGAATACCACTCATGAAAGTTTTTATTATAATCCACTTTTAACGTTAAAATTTTAAGCTAAATATTTTAAACAGAATTTAAATATGTTCTTTTATTACGTATCTACCTAAATAAAGTCATTTGAAGGGCGAAATGTTCATTTAAAGAACACAACATGCATGTAGGTAATTTCTTTTATATCTTAATTTTATTGTTTTGCAAATTTGCAAAGATTATTTCGTCTGCGTAATCCAAAGAAATTATTGTAAACAGCGTAAAAGTGGGTCGAATTAATGCGTAATATTGATCATGATATCGCGGTACTTAGACTGACAACAGTGCCATAAGTGCATACATAAAATATCAATAACTCTACTGATAGCACTGATAGCTATTTTATTATTCCGTTCCATTAATTATCAAATCAATGCCTATTAAATAAAGGCTGCCATAAATGGCCATTTCATGCCAATTTACCTAAAATTACGCAGCGTGTCTTCCTGAACGTAAAATTCACGCAGAATTCAAAAATATGCATCGCGTTATTCCAAATTCGAATTAAACTTCATAAAGTCAACAATATTTTACACTAATCATTTAAGGCATATAATTGGCGTAAATACACGATTTTGTATACTCTTAATCAAATCGAGCGTGCGGGAAGCATTTATTGTTTTCTATTTTTTTTTATCGTGTCAAGGTAACACGGGCAGCCAGCCTAATCACTGGTAAGACCGTATACGTTCTATGCCCTATGGATCGTGATTGAAAACGCATAATACTGTACTGTGTAAATGTTTTAGGAAGAACCGTGGAAGTGTTAGATAATTTATTCGTGTTGCTCTATTCCGGTCAAAGTGCAGAAGTTTTCAAGGGTATTAATGACCGGTTCTATTGTGAATACAATTAAAGATTGTCCGTTCTAAATCCAAATTATTATTTTTACTAGCGAAACCGAAAGCTAAAGGGCGAGTAGCTAAAAACTCCTCAAAGGATTGACAGCATACTTTACATTAAATGTATTCACTTTTTATAGCACTAAAGTATCAAAGAAATATCCAACCTTGCTGACAGTAAGCGGTCATTTTCGCCTCTGGCCGTTTGCAACACCAGGAATATCACGCATGCTTGCTCGTTACTTGAAACTAACTGTTGCATACAGACAAATATACAGTCGTTAGAATAACAATATCATATTAGAACCGATGGGAATAATAATGAGTTTGTTAGAAATGTTGTAATAGATAATATCAAGAAATACCTTGCTATTGCTGGCATCAATATTAATGTACCTATATTTAAATAAATATGTGGCCTATGGTGTTATCGGTTGAAAATTTATAAATATTTGATTAGAAATACAAATGCATAACCTCAAGCGTAAATTAAAACTTTTGAAAACCCCCCGATAAAAAACAAAATTCCAAAACTTTTTCCTGCTCCATCATTAGACCCTGATCATCCTCTATCAACATTCTAGCTAGCACTGAGCCTAAACACTCTGCTGTAAATTGATGAGGAGTTGGATAACCTACTGATTCCAGATGATGTTGCAGCGTCAGATTAAGAACACGATATTATTGTTTCTGGCCCGACGTTTCGATCGAATTCGATTTCAATCGAATTCGGTTTCGATCCAATTTGGTTTCGATCCAATTCGGTTTCGATCCAATTCGGTTTCGATCCAATTCGTTTCGTTAGTGCGCAAGTTGTATTAACTAAAACAGTGAGTCACTGGTGTAGTATATTAATTGTAAATTAGCTTTACCGGTGGCTTCGCTCGCGGTAATGAAGATTTTGTCAATTATTTCAGTTATCCCTCGGGAATAGTACCTACTTAACCTACTACCTACCCTATATCCTATAAAAAAAACGGCCGGAAAAGAGCGCCTGCATTTAAACATGGAACACTCACATTTATATACCAGATAACGTGTGTTCAAATTTTCAAGATGATTGGTTGAATGTTTTTCGGTTGAATATTTACAACACAGTAGAAACAAACAAATCAGCTCACATTCGCATTTATGATATCAGGATAGTATTTTTTTTTACTGAGACAATTATATCTAAGTACTTTCAGATTTAGCGATGTCGATGTGAATTTCAACAAGCAGATCAAGATAGCCATTTTAGACTTGTCCCGATACGGCTATTTCCTTATCAGTAATTTATCGCCTCGACATCCCTCATCCATAATGGCTGGCAGTTAGAACTTGAACCACCGGTTGTGTCGGCCACTGACACACATATCCACGATAGGGCATGGCTAAGTGACTTCCGGTATATCCGCTTGAGACACACCGAGACGGGTTGTGACTAGTTGATTGCAGATCATGCGTTTAATTAAGGGTGTGTTTACATTATGTTGATGACATTTGACGATAAAAATACATTGTTGTCAAATTCAAATTTAATATCAAATTCAACATCTTTATTTCATAAAATTGACCATCAATTATTCGAAATCGTTGAATTATTGATGGTCAATTTTAAATAATTATTACAGTTAAAAATTAAAAGTTTTAGATAAACACACACAGAGTCGATTTACTTACTTATTATTACAAGGCAGTGAAATATATACCACCCGCGCAAAAAAGTGTCATATCACATGTTAGATACGTTTTGACATTTTTATAGCATTAAAATAGCAAATGTTGCATTTGGTCAGCTGCAAAAACATCGTTATTGTACGTGAAAAAGGGAACTTCGTTCCTTTTTTCACTGAGCTGTTTTGCTCAATTCACCGGTATAATAGTTGTGTTTTCTCGAAATAGCTGTTTTTGTATTATGACACTTATTTTGCCGGGTGGCGATATACGTATCAGAATCACAGATTACAGTGTTTGGAAGATTTTCTCTTAAGTTCGTGTAACTAAGTTGACTTATAGTTTTTAGTACGTTCCTCAACAAATACAAATACCTATTAAAAAACAAGCTTTATTACAATAAATAAGAGCAGTAGGGGAGACACATTCACAAATGTTGCAAAAATAGCTTTTACAACCTTTGTGTATGCGTCTTTAAAATGGTTAAAAATATACGATTGTATTTTACATACACACATTTTTAATTTGTTCGATTACAAATTGAATCAAATAACAAAATTGACGTTATTATTGTAAAAAATTCAAATATTGCATAACGCTTTGAATCAGTACCCTAAATGAAATGTCAATGGACTTGAAACAATATTACATTATAGTTATAATAAGATTACGTAATGACAAACTTATCATTAATAAGCAGATATTACATTGAAATTCTTCTAAAAACGACCGAGTCATTAAATCATTAATCTATTGGCTTTCTCCAAATTTTATTGTGTAACTGTGTGAGTTGAGGACAAAATGGACAGTGACGATACGTAATACTGGTTTCTCTTTTTAAAATTACGCTTTTAGTTTTAAAAAGTTGAGGCGAGGGACAATGACAAATGGCGGCTGAGAAACTATTCTGACTATTTCTGACATGTAATGACACAGTTCAATTATTGATGCAACTGCTTATAATGATGAGAACATGATTAAAAGTAAATATAACTTCTTGTGATTTTAAATATTGATAACTGATAACAAGTATAAAATTTATTGGTGGCTTAATATGCCTACCTAATTTTATATTTTATCAGTCTTATTCACCTAACTATACCTACTTGCTTTCAGAAATATCTTTTCATTATCATTAACTGTAACTGTAGGTAACTAGCATGAAGGGAGACGCGACGCGCGAAATAAACTGACGAAAAGAACTAAAAGCAAAAAATAAATAAACGTTTTAAGTCTTAAGTATTGAGCTTATTTACATAAACTATGAAATTTTATATAAACTAATTTTGAGTCGGCGCCAAACAACAATCTTATTAATTAGGTATCAAAAGTTTATCTGAGCATGCTCGACTATGAATTGAATAATCGTGAAAGCTCTTGCAAAAAGGATGGCTGCCAATAATTTTACGATCCAGTTGTAATTTTTAAACAATCGAACATTCACACTATTATTTATCTTGTCGTGTCAAAGAATCGGAACGGAACTAAATTATACAAAAAGTACGACAAATGTCGACTTAATTATCGGGATATATCTTTCACATTATCATTGTTCTATCTATTTTACATTGACATGACAAAGTAGTGTTACGGAACGAATTGGTACAAAAATTACTTAGCATAAGTAAATTATTAATTATTGAGATGTTTTCTTGCCCCGTTAATATATGTTACTATCGAGATTAAGAGAAATCTGGTATACATAGCTATCTAAATATATCATATACTAGCCATCCCCGCAGTTTCACCTGCGGTTATGGTCACTGCTCCGCTTCTATTGGTCGTAGCGTGGTGATATATAGCGTATAGCCTTTCTCGATAAATGGGCTATCTAACACTGAAAGAATTTTTCAAATCGGACTAGTAGTTCTTGAGATTAGCGCGTTCAAGCAAACAAACAAACAAATTGTTCAGCTTTATATATTAGTATAGATTTTGGTAACACAAGTTTTCCGGCTTCAAATATTAAATCGTTGGACGAGCGCTGTCATGGTGTAGGATAATGCGTCGCTTTGGGTTAGATTTCCGAAGTTCGACGATGACTTGTGGTAAACAAACTGTTCTAGGTATACCATTCTCCATTAACCGTTCTTCGATCTTCAAGTACAATCGTCGCACCATGACCATTTTTTGCGATGAACGTGGCCACCATCTTGTTTGAAGTGCTTCGAGAGCGAACAACTTTAGTCGATTTTGGCTCGACTTGGAAGACCCAGATTGTAGACTGTTGTTTAGAATCAGGATCGTAGGCATAGATCCAAGATTCATTACCACTGATGATGTCGTAGACGTGATTTAACTCTCCTCGGTTAAACCTTTGACGAGTTTTCTTACACCATCTGACGCGGGCCGCCTTTAGATCGTCGGAAAGCAAAGTTGTAAAATATTATTGCACGCACATTTTCCTTAGAAAGATGCATTTCGCATGTGACCTTACAGATTCTAAACAACGCTGCGCGCTGTCACTAAACAAAAGCATTAATCCCAATACTTTCAATTGTTTTAAGATTCTGAATTGAAACAAATTCGAATATTGAACAGTTCCAAATTCAAAATTGGCGGTAAATATGTAAACGACAGATTTTAAAAGGCATGCCTGGTACTAACTTTTTTGTCTTTTACCTGTGAAAGATAGGTACTTATCAATTTTGCACGATATCGCAAAATCAATTTAAGTAGGTTCCCATTATTGCTTTCTTTTATAAATCATTTAGGTACATCCAATACTGAATCAATTTATTCGTAACAAGTGTAACCAAATGAAAACAAAACCTATGCTAATTTGTTGTGAACTAACTATACTTTCACTTTTAAGTCAATCTTTGTACCTATTTAATTTAAATTTAAAATTGCGAAGCTTGTCTAGAATATTTACTAACTAAAATGAATATTATGAAAATAGGTTTTTATTTAAGTAACGTGATAAAAGCAAATGGCAATAACATAGAAGGAGATCAGAGGGTATATCCAGTCAGTTCTAAATACAATTCTATAACTTCAATTGTTTCTTTGAGATTTTGAATTTGAACCACAGTTTTCGTGAAAAAAATTATAGTGTAGCAAAATGATGTTCATTTTCAATTCAAATAGTTTAGAGTTGACGTCTGGAGTCGTAGGTATACTATGATGTCTATATTACTGAAACTGAACTCAAACCTGTAAAATCCATAACTTTGAATTAATCCTGTCTTCTGCTTTTCTATAAGCCGTTTACCCAATTGTGGCTATTTTATTTTCGGCAATGAAAGGAGCTACGAAACGAATTCGGAAGTGAATTCCATAACAGCTTAACTTTCTAAGGGACTCAACGTGTTATGCTCGGCATTTTTGTTGAACTCAATTGATCTTGGAACACAGGAGTCACATCACAGCAGCAGGATTTTTGAAGAAACTCATATGTAGGGAATTCTAGAAAATCGCAATATGGCATCTCCGATAATAAATTGATTCGTGCCGAAGCGGTACGGTATCTAGTTGCTCTTAACGAGACCTGGTAAATTAACAAGTTAAATGTCATTATTCATTATCATAAGCGTGTGTTGACGTCATTCAAAGTAATGAGCATTTAACTACGTGAGAATACTATAACTAATTACAATGTAGTACTTAGTAACTTTTAGGTCAAAATGTTACATTAACTACTAAGTCAATATCAGGAGCTATATTTTTTCGCGATTCAAAGAATCTGATAGAACTTAATTACATATTTACAGCATGCATGTTCGATAATAATTAACGTCACTCGTCATAGATAGACAATCATAATTATATGCCATTTTTACCTAGGCCTTTTCCAAGCGTACTCAGACGGACCAAGTTTCATTTAAAAAAAAAACGGACGGAAAAGAGCGCCTGCATTTAAATATGGAAGTATGGAACACTAACAATAATACACAAGATAAAATTAACCGCGGAAACGTCCCGGATGCTCCTACTCCACTCCAACTAACTGTTTTTATTTGTGACAATGATACTTGATGAAAGAAATAACGATTTCAGTCCGTTTTACGACGTATTAATTGTTTTTTTATTGTTTTTCTGATGTTTTACATACAAAGCGGAGATAGAGTTCAATGGTTTTACCGAGTATTGTGATTTTGCTACTACATATTACACTCGTTAAAAGCGGTGTGCTGTGTATAAGGCACTCTTAATTAATTGCATTTTAGTGTAAACATGCTATACTCATTTGCCTAACCTAGTCAATTATAGGTCTGTGCAATCTATTCTTAAACTGGGTCTTAGGAAAATCATTTTTAAACTTTTTCTTTTTATTGTTATAGAACTCAAGTGGTAGTGAACCGCGGTCGCGCAGCGCGACTCCCGACTCATTGGATTCTCTGCCTAGCGGCGGCTCTGGCAGCCCACCTACCGAGTGGGCCGAGGCCGCTACGCCGCCGGATTTCGTGTAAGTATACTTGACAAATTAAAGAAAAATAGACAACGTGTAACCAGTAATCGCTTCACCATTCGAATCTTAAATTTTGACAGTTAATGTCATACTACTAAGAACTCGCTCTCGCTCACTCGTTGTTAGTAGGTACAAGCACAGATAATATAATAGTGGTGCAATGTACAAAATAAGATGATATAAGGATGGATGGGAAGATGATGGGATAAGGCCATAGATTTTCCCCTTATCCCAGTGTTAAAACTCGTACTAAGGGCATTGACCTCTACCAAAACGACTCGTTTTTAAAGATTAAATTGTTTGTTGTCTTATCTGTATTAATGTTAATAAATAGTATACGGTAATTAAAATTATTCACATTGTTACTTACCTACAGCTAAAAGTACCTATAGCTGATGGGCTACAGCAGAAATATTTTTGTGATATTAATAGCTTGTGATAAAGATATCTACTAATATCACAAATAGGCATATATAGGCGTGAACACTTACGTGAATAAATAAATGATTTATATACTAGCCGTCCAAGGCAGTTTTACAGGCGTTTACGGTCACTACTTCGCTCCTAAGGCTTGTAGCCGTGAAGTATCGAACAGTCTAACCTTCCGCAAAAGTTGAACTATTGATTATACATAAAAACAATTTTTGCAATCCAGCTGGTAATTCTAGAGATTAACACGCATTTGACCAAAAAAGAAATAGATATTTTTTTTTAAATTTGAGACATCAATCTATATGTTTTTTTTTATGTTGGCAATTAAACTAAAGCAATGTTATTCCCCGCAGCGACAATTACCCCCCTGTGGGCACACACGCGCCGCTAGCGCGCACCCCTTCGGCGCCCGCGCCGCGGCGCACGCGGCTCTCGCCACCCGCGCCGGCCAGTCCGCACTCACCCCCGCTGCCCATGCACGAGCTGTTCAAGCCCAATGATCTACACTGGGCTGATATTGCGACTAATACTGGTAACTTTATTATCACTACGTCTTATCTGACCGCCGATCCTTAATATACAAAAACTAAGAAAAATAAGATAAAAACCTAAAACTTTGAATTGCGTGTTTTTTTTATAAATTATATAGGTACTGTGATCCCTGTTCACGTTTCAAATGAAGACGTTACATACTTTGTCACCACTTCTAATATTTTAAGCAGCTTATTGTTGCTCAAATTTTAACATTAATTTACTTCCTTGCAGAGGGAATTGAACTCCTAGGTTACCAAAGATACGGAACAGTTCAGGGGCCGAGGATAGGAAAAGAACGAATAAATGGATCCATACTCAAAGACAACGATCCGTTCACGTAAGTAGAATCTTATGGAACCATAAAGTTTGATTAAGTCAACTTTCCAAACGCCACAGACT